>JBBPBX010015127.1:37025-49925 GCA_038048925.1 Garcialebias charrua
AACTAACTACATGAGGAGATAAACACTGGGGAAACAAACTCAAAGAACTAAAAAATAAATAAACAAATGACAAAACACACAGATATATGCAAAGTGATTGTACAAAGTATGTATTGTGCTCAAAGGGAAGGTTTCTGGAAGGGAATGTGAAACAGGTTGGCAGGAGCAATATTTGGTGTAATGATCAGAAGATTCTTGTCTTACTTTTTGTTGTTTTGCTTGACAGGCTTGTAGAGGAGGGAGAAGGAAACCAGTTGAAAAGGCAGCACTTGTTGAGGAAGGAGAGTAATGATGAGTTGGAGAGTGGCAGGACAGAACTCAGATACTGAACCAAATATGTTGTTTTTCATGGATTGACAATGAGGAGACTGGTGTGTCCAGGATTTGTTTCTACAGAGGTTTGTGGTCAGAAGGCACTAGGAGTGTTGGAATCTACAGGATAATTCACAAGGACCAGGACTAAGAGGCACACAGAGATACAAACATTAATTCTAATTTTCACAAAGCAGACATGGGGACTCGAGTCACATGACTTGAACTCGAGTCAGACTCGAGTCATTAATATAAAGACTTTAGACTTGACCTGAAAAAATGTTCAGAGACTTGTGCCTTGACTTTGACTTTTACACCAATAACTTGGAACTTGACTTGGACTTGAACCTGTTTACTTGAAAATAGTTGATATTTTACCCTAAATCTAACGTTTAAAACACATTAATAATATGTGGTAATTTTCACTAATTCCATATTAACAGACGCAGACCGTCCCTCTCAATGCCATTGAGAGAGTTGTGACACTCTTTGAGCTTGCCGATTTGTGGGTACGTGGTCCATGCAGCTCTCATTAGTTCCAAATGGCTCATTGCTGTCAGTAAGTTTGAGTGGATATTGGCGCGTCATAACGCAAAAAAAAAAAAAAAAACACTTCCGAAATATCTAAAAAAGCTAAGTCTGGTCCTCTGGACATTCAAAAACAAAACAAAACAAAGCAAAAAAATTGTAGAAACGTTTCGTCTTTCGTCCGAAAGACTTCCTCAGTCTGAGCTGCTGTATTCAGCTCAGTCTTATAAATAGCACCCTCTCACAGTGGATCGACCAGTTGGCTGATGACAGCCTGAAACCAGCTGCTCACATGATCAAGGAGGACCATCAGCCTAACGATGGATCGTTAGCACCCTGATGGTTGTTTGCTATTCACAGAGGGCTGAGTGATACTAGCAATAACAGCGTTGTAAGAGGGGGACAGTTGAACCCGGAGGCCTCCACCCCTGTTTAATGATGGACGGTTTCTTTTCACAAAGATGGCCTCCTTTACTCCTCTCTCAAACCATTGTTCCTCTCTATCAAGGATGTGAACATCTTCATCCCTGAAAGAGTGGCCGCTGGCATGGAGATGAGTGTAGACCACAGAGTCCTGACCTGATGATGTTGAACTTCTGTGCTGGGCCATCCTTTTTGCCAATGGCTGTTTAGTTTACCCGATATAAGACTGATCACAGCCCTCCTGACACTGAACAGCATACACAATATTACTCTGTTTGTGCCAGGGGACTGGATCTTTGGGATGAACCAGTCTTTGCCGTAATGTATTTTGGGGTTTAAAAGCCACTGGGACGTTGTGTTTAGAAAATAAACGTCTCAATGTCTCTGAAACTCCCGCAACATACGGAATGACCACTGGTCTGGGTCTGGGTTCCTTCTTTTCACCTGATGGCTGGCTGGAGTCCTGTTTGGGTTTCTTCTCTGCTTTCAGGAAGGCCCAGTTAGGATATCCACATTTCTCTAGAGCCTGTTTTGTGTGTGATTTCTCCTTCTGTCTGGCTGCTGAGTTAGTGGGGACGCTGTCTGCTCTGTGATACAGAGTCCTGATGACTCCTAACTTGTGCTCCAGAGGGTGATGGGAGTCAAACTGTAAATACTGGTCTGTGTGTGTGGGTTTGCGGTACACCTCAGTTTGCAAATTTCCTCTATCAGAAACTGAGACCTCACAGTCCAAGAAAGCCAACCTGCCATTTTTTACATCTTCTCGTGTGAACTTGATATATTTATCCACAGAGTTGATGTGATCAGTGAAATGTTGGACTTCCTGAGATTTAATTTTAACCCAGGTGTCGTCAACATACCTGAACCAATGACTTGGTGGTCTCCCTGAAAAGGACGTCAAGGCTCTCTTTTCTACCTCCTCCATGTACAGGTTGGCAACAATAGGAGAAACTGGAGACCCCATAGCACACCCATGTTTCTGCCTATAATATTGCTCCCCATATGTGAAGTAGGTTGACTGCAGGCACAGTTTCAAGAGTTGACACAGTTGCTCTGTGGAAAGTGTGGTTCTGCTGTTCAGAGCATGCATCAGGGTACTTCCGAAATACTTGTAAATTAGTCTCCGAGGCTCAATGTGATTTATCTGTTTAAATAAAGGTTGAATGAATGAATTGTCATCCTGGGTACTGGGGCCATATTGTTTATCTGGCTTGTAGAGGCAGTCACTCATTTGCTTAATGTAGCTTAAACATTGAATGGATTGTGGAGAAAAAAACTGAGGTTAATTTTAAAGGGGACCGCATATAGGTCTTTAATTTTTTTTAATGTTATGTCTGTGTGCTATCTTGACAATATTAATTCATTTTAATACACAAAATAATTCTTAGATAATCAATTATACCCTTTTTAATTCTGCCATTTTTAACTTTCGTTTTGAACGACCGGTTTCTGATACTGAGTTCTGAAGTCCACGCCCTTCAACGATCTGTTTACGCCCTCTGTAACAGCCAGTATCTGTAATGTGTTGTTGTTTTAAAATTAGCTCTTTTTTTATTACTCATTTGACTTACTGTTAGCTTAAAGGTTCAGTATGCAGTTTCTGTAGAACTGCAGCAGTTAGAAATATTTTCAACAGGCAAAGCATTCTGATCCCTCCCCCTCAGAGCCATATGTGGCTCTGCCCCCTTGTGGTCTGTTGAATTTCAAATTCAAGCTCTGTTTTTATTGGCTGATTCAAATTCAAGCTCTGTTTTTATTGGCTGGTTACAAACTCTGTTTTTATTGGCTGGAAAATGGCGGGTCACCTTTTCTTTTTAGAAATGCTTATTTACCACCTGGAGAAGCAAGGGGACAATATTTTTTTTAATTTTTTTTCAGAGATTACCTGGCTAACATCAGTCTGTCAGGAGGTAGTGACAGAGTGAAGAAATATGTTCATAAAAAAAGCTACATACTGCAGCTTTAATGCTAGCTTAAGACAACTTACCGAAACCCGTCTGAGCGTGGCGCAATTTGCTGCTCCTTTTAGCATTAGACCACCCGAATCCGATGCTAATGTTAGCTTGTTCCTATTCCGGTGTTCGCCAGCTCCGCTCGTTGCACGCGGCGATTTTGGGAGTTATCGCTGTTCCAGTCAAGACACACACAAAGTCCACCAAGTGTCTCCCGTAAATTAATCCGTAAGGAGAAGGTCCTCACTGTTGCGAGGCTGCAGCGAGGCTGTACAGTTGAAGCTCCGCTTCACCCACCAGAAGAGGGTCCCGTTGCCGCCGGTCTTTACGCCGGCGGTCTGCTCGTTTCATTTCTACCGGCTGCGCGTTGGGAGTGATCGCAAATACACTAAAAATTGAACTAAAACGTAAAAATAACAATTATACTTTATTTATAAAGCCATTTAAAAAAACCACAGCTGCAACAAAGTGCTGTACACATGAAATTAAGAACATATAAACAAAAGATGAGATGAAATCATGAAAAACAACAGTCATGTGTTTAATACAGAAGTGGGTTGAGCCTAACCAGGGGTTGCTAGGTGAGGGGCTGGACTCAGGTTGTGGTGGGTTGTGGCTGCGGTTTGTGACGTCACAAACCGTAGGAAGTGAGGAACGAACCGTTTGTATCACAGACAAATAAATCTACTTAGAGTAAATAAACCACTGGGTGCATTTCTTTGGCCTTAGGACTGTTTTTTATGAAGTACATACCAAAAGTTGAGTTAAAAAAACATTAAAAAGGAAATTTTGCATGTGTGGTCCCCTTTAAGTGAATAGTTGCTCCAACATCTCTCTTCAACGTCCTCTTGCACCGCCGAGGTCTATGCTCACTTTTGGAACCAGTCTGCCTCTGGTGGGAGGACAGCTTCTCCTCTCAGGAAAAATTCAAATGTACAGGTGATCCCCGAATTACGAACAAGTTCCGTTCCTACGGCCGTTCGTAACACGAAAATCGCCGTAAGTCGGAAAACACATGAGCCGCCACTTATACATGTACATGTACGATAATGTACAGTTACCCAATTACTAAGCACTTCGCCTATCCTAACACAGTACCCTACACAATTTTCAAAAAACACATACAGTACATTTGGAACAATACAGTAATAAATACAGTAGTTACGGTAATTTCTTACTTTGAGCTGGTCAAGCCTGTCTCCATCTTTTAGCATGTTAGCTCGTTGCACGTCCGAGCTCTGCAGCTTCGTGCTGCTCCACGTAGTCCAAACATTTTACAGGAAGGACTGTTAGCATGTTAACGCCATACATTTGGAGCCATCATGAAGGGGGAAAGAGTTAATAACTTACTGGGAGCCGTTTCTCTGCTGTGTCCGTCCAACAAGCTACGCCGCGTTAGCATTAGCCCCTTCACGTTAGCATGTTAGGCCATGCCACGTTAGCATTTTAGCCCCTCCAAAAGGCTTCTGCAGCTGTTTCTCTGCGTTTAAGCATGTTAGCTCGGTGTCCATCCAACATCTTAGGCTGCCAGGCGGACATCGAGGCGAGCTCCCGGCCACAGCTGGTCTCTCCGCCGCACGTCGGCTCCGTGTCCCCCGTGACACCATCCACCCCACCTGCGCCCATCCTACAGCAAGGCTTGTTAGAATGTTAGCTCGTTGCTCCTCCGGTCCGGCTCGCTGTCTGCTGCTTCACGCGGTCCACAGCGTCGTTTTCCTTCGCCCATCCATCCCTCCGCAAAACCGCTGTTCAGCTCCCAGCTCATGTATCCAAGCACAGGAACCTTTGATCGGACATGGTCCATCCGAAGCCGGCTGTCGAGGCCGGAGCTAACTGGCTAAACTGGCGGGCACTGCCGAAAACTGACTGCCAAAAACTGGCGTAAACTGGCGTAAACTGTTTAAATCTGCTTTCAAATAATGATAATAATAATAATACTAATAATACTTTATTTATAAAGCCATTTAAAACAACCACAGCTGCAACAAAGTGCTGTACACATGAAATCAAGAACATTTAAACACAATTTAAAAAAAATATATATTAATAAGATGCGTTCGTAAAGTCGGATCGCCGTAAGTCGAGACCGCCATAACCCGGGGACTACCTGTATTAATAAAAACTCAGTTGGTTGTTTGTATAATGAAACAACACAAGCAAACATTATCAAGACTGTGGATTTACCTGCTGTAGCATTGCTTTATACGGAGTGGGAAGCCAGACAGCATTCTCGTCAGTACTAGTTTGCTCAGCGACTGGTGTCGAGCTGTTAGACAAAGCGGTCCCGCTTGGCGTCAAATCCATCAACTCGTATCCGAAATCCAGCTTTTGTTCAGTTGTACGGTTATGTAATTACCGAAAGTGGTCCTGTAAATGAGGATTTTTTCTCAAATCAACATCCAAAAAACCGTTTCCTCCACCAGTGTCCTTGTAAAGGGGGCCTCATAGTCCAAGCGGTTACCAGTGGCGGTTCTAGACCAGTTGTACTAGTGGGGCCAAGCTGGGGCCAGAGGTTTTGTCAGAGGGGCATGTTAATCTCGGAGAAAAAAGTGACTTTATGACTATAAAGACATCTTTATGACTATAGGCAGTAATGTAATACAAACATTAGTGCAAATATGAGAAGTAGTGCAAACTGAATGAGCACATGACCGAGAGTTTAGTGAATAACCCGTTTGATGACACAAAAAGTAAAGGTTCTGTCTAGATAAGCCAGAAAAATGCACGGTCCATCACTGTGCTCCACATCAGCACCCCGGGGGGGGGGGCAAACCTCAAGGCCCCCAAATAACCAATGATGACACAGATTCGAAATCTTACTTGAGGGGTGAATGTGATACCAAGCTGCTTTGAAGCTCCTCCTTCTGTCCCCCATCAAGGTTCTTGGAGACAACTTTAGGTCCGGCTGCATCGGTGGATCTTCTTTACATTTGCTGATGTCTGTGGAGAAAGCAAAACCAAATATATGTAAATTAACATATACCAGTAATCTGCATGGACACTGCATATAAACTGCAAAGCACACACACACACACGTCTAAATTGATTCACTGTATTTATTTATTAATTAATGTTCTTTGCATTAATTGCATTTTTGATATCAGTACTGTACATTCTTTCCTTGAATTCTAAAACCTGACCAAGGACCAAGACTGCAAATAAGCTAAAGCTAGATTTCTTGACTATTTTATAACAAAGCCAGCAATAATATTTCATTCAAACTCAACTTGTGTCAGAAAACTTAACATTAACAAACACATTTTTTTTGAACATCACAAACCTGATGGTCCAGTGCTTGTGGATACACAAATATTCTCCGTCTGTGTCTCACATGCTGCTTGTATCTCAGTCTCAGCTGTCTCCATTTCAGGATCTTCATGTGTCTCTCTTTCCGTCCCTGTGCCCTCTCTTTGAAAACCAGTGTCTTCCAAGTCCTCTGGCTGTGTGGGGCTCTGCTCTCAACGTGCTTTTCTTCAGCTCTCTCAACACCTCCATCATCTGGTTCTGTCTCAATGTCTGCCTCACTGTCTTTCTTGTGCAGAAATAAGATGTAATGTCCATCTTTCTCTTCATTTTGCACTATAGACAAACATGAAGTCCATCTTAGATTAACACGGTAAAAACAATTGTTTCTTTGCGAGAAAAAATATATTTCTTAGCTGACATTATAGCACACACGGTCTCCTGAGCTTAACAAAAGAAACTGTGTTATCTTCCGACGAAATACGGGTAGCGTTAGCTAGAAGCATAGTTAGCTTGTGTGTTGTTGTAAGATAACTAGCGTTAGCTAGAAGCATACAACATAAACGCCTGGTCTGATAGGCTGCTATTATAATTCATAGCCAACAACATCATTTCTTGACCAGACTTGTTACCTTGTATTGTTTGTATTTGTAGTGGTACTCGTGGATGACGCTCGGTAACTTCGCCGTCTTCGCGCTCGCTCTTCTTTTCGTTGTTCGCACTTCGCAGTGGTGTAACGCACTAAAAGGTACAACTACCTGAATTGTGCCCGGAGGGCGGGCCCCGGAAGCAGGGCGGGCCAGGGTCCGTGCTGAGCATTGGTTCCGCTTCTGCTCGGAGGGCGGGCCCCGGAAGCAGGGCGGAAGCAGGGCGGGCGGTGGGCCAGGGTCCGTGCTGAGCATTGGTTCCGCTTCTGCTCGGAGGGCGGGCCATAGGGCGGGCCAGGGTCCATTTTACACGGGCACGGGCCCCGTGTGTAGAACCGCCAGTGGCGGTTACCCTCTTAGCCTGGAAACCAAACACACCAAGTAAGAGTCTAATCTACTTAGAAACTAATTCATAATCTGGAAAACCTATTCTCACCTCTCATCATGCTCTCCATATCCTTCTTCTCCTGTGTAACCAAACCTAGTTGCATTTTTTATTTTTGTCTCCTGCCTTGTCCTTTTCAGTAGTCAGTACTCTGGTATCTGTTTGGGGTAATGAAAATATTTTTTGCCTAAATGAAATTAATCAAATGATAGAAATGTTTCACTGCTGCTGTACAGTAATTGTTAATCAGTAACTGTAAACATTTTATAAAATGTATTTGGCTTATTTACATTTGTCAGAGGTTAAATCAAAGCATTGTTTTTGCAACACACATTCAAACAGAAGAGGATTTTAATGGTGTCTGTGCTTCTTCCAGTTTCCCCTCCAGCTGCAGCCACATAACATGCATTTTTCATGAGTTCTCAACAGTTCTAAACAGCAGGACAGATGAAACAGCAAATAAGGAGGAAACAAAAAAAAAAAGTGTTTATATCAGTTTTTGTGTGGTCCCTCATACGGATGAGGCTGCAGCAACCTTCTGCTGGAAAAAACTAAACTAAACAACAAAGCAAATCTGTGGAGATGTGTTTGTTGGACAAACAGCATAAAATAGTTATCATCAAGTCAGCAGGTTGAGTCTCAACTAAATTTTGTCGGGTCATGATATTTACTGATCAGAGGTAAATTATTGGCTTCAAATGATAGTCCTGAAAAGACACAACACAGACCGTATTTTTAAACACGTTACTGAACAGTTGACCTCTTCCCCTGAAGTTTATTTTGTGCTTTCATTTGGTTAACATGGTATGCACATAAACACATTATATAATGATGTCTTTAATGTGTTTGACATAATTTTAACATTTTATTGTCTCTTAATCAATCTATTTTTTTTTTACCAAATATTACCTTTACCAGATAAACAAAACTAGATGTTGTTATATATCACCTGCTCAGGTCATAAACTAATAATAAAATGAAACAACAAAACAAAAAAAACAAACACTGCATGAATAATAATAAATAATATTAATAATAATAAACTTATTTGTATAGCACCTTCCTACAATGCCTTGCATTGACCAAGGTGCATAACAGGACAGAAAATATGAAAATAATAATATTTCCTTTAACAGCAGTTACAGAATTTGATCCATACATGCTGTGAGGTGTTGTAAATTTCGGCGGTTGTTCAAAATCTGCAGATATTCAAAACCCACTGCAGATGTTAAAAACAGACCGCAGGTGTTTAAAATGGGTTGCAGGTAATTAAAATCACACAAGGTCTTAAAAAAACTTTGCAAGTATTAGAAACAGGTGTTTGAATAATTCTACAGGTGCTTAAAGCACTTTGTAGGTGTTTGAAATATACTGTATTGCAGATGTTTACAGTAAGGTGACATAGTGGAGCAATGGTTAGACCTGATGCCTAACAGCAAGATGGTTGCAATATCTCTTCCTAGCCTGGGGACTTTTTCTTCTGCGGTTGCTTGTTCTCATTGTGTATTAGTTTATTTGTGTGTTTCAGTTTATAACCTTACCTTATTTCCTTTAGATGTTTGCAGTTAACATTATGATCTGTAGTGAGAACAGTAAACAGATGAAGAAAAGAGTCAAGGCAGGATGGATTGGATTGGAAGAAGTTTCAGGAGTGATTTGTGACTAAAGGGTGGCACCAAAAGTCAAAGGAAATTAAAAAAAGAAGAACAGTGAGACCAGCTACGTTACTGTATATGGTTTGGAGACTGTGGCAAAGACAAAGACAAAAAAAAAAAGCTGACAGAAATGGAAGTGGCAGAGCTAAAGTTGTTGATGTTCTCCTTGGGAGTGGCAAGAATGGACAATATTAGGAATGAGAACAAGGGAGGAACAACTGGGCAATAAAGTTAGAGGCTAGAATGAAATTATTTAGAACATGTCCAAAGGAGGGACAGTGGGTATATTGTAATAATGGTATTGATGCAGCTGCCAGGAAAAAAAAAGAGGAAGGCAAAATGGATATACAGTATAGTCCAACGTTTGTCGCAGGTGTTTGGGACCACGCCCACCCACGATAAGTGAAAAACCACAAAGTAGGGATACAGTAGTCCAAGTGCAAGTTCAGTTGAAGCTCAATAAACTTTGTCATGATATGTGCCAGGCTGCAATCACACTCATAACCTGTTACTCCCAATCTCCCTCCTTAAATAAACAGTTTGAATTTAAATAATGTAACATTTTAAATAAACAATCTGTTTATTTAAAATGTTACAGTATTTCAATTGTAGAGAAGAGAAGTGCAGCAGGACATCACAGGATGTCACACAGCTTCAGCTCTGCAGCACAGAGCAGCGATGTACTTCTTAATCAAATACACTGAAACAACTGAACTAAGAAGTTCTAAAATAATTAAAAATAACTTTTAACACATTTAAATTTTGTAGTTATGATGATTTTTACTATGTGACATACTTTGAATTTTTGGTTGGAAGACAAAAGTCAATCGGTGCATCTGGGCAGCAAAGTGTGAACTCTTCACAAAGCTGATGCAGCAGGAGAAATGAGTGTGCGTGCCAGAGAAGGAAATCAGTTGATCGGCTGCAGGAGGGAGTGTTGGCGTATGATTCTTATCCGCCCCAGAATTCGTTTTTTGGTTCACTTTGGAACAGAAAGGAGAGATACACTTACACACGACAGACGCTCACTTAAAGTTCCAAACCAGTTTAATTAATCATAAGTTAAAAGTCACAGAATACATTTGTTCTATTCCTAACATCCATTACATTTTTCTTTTAAACGTGGACAGTGAGAGGAAAAGAGAGAGAGAGAGAGAGAGAGAGAGAAGAAGGGAGGAGGGGGGAGAGAGGGGGACAGGGAGAACATACAACCTGATCCGTGGGCTTACTTCTGCCCTGCTGTTGGAGGATCGAAACTTTTTATACCCTTCTGTGGGGGTTTTGTTTCAGAGACTGTTGTCCCCCCTTTATTGCCAGAAGACAGGAAATACCATTTGCTTTTTTCAGTCTGCAGGACCCTTTTTTCAAACTCACATGAGAGCTGACGGGGGGAAGTGTGGCTTTAACAGCACCCAGAACAAAGAGGCCAGTGTCTTCTTGCCAGTCATAAATCTGTGAAGTCATAAACCTGACAGAGAGGCACCAACGCCCCCTGCCACAAGCCACTCAGAGACCAGAAGAGATCCAACTTCAAGCATTCCTTAAGTACCAGGACCTCACATGAGTAGGGGCCTACATGCTCACATCCTGTCTCCTCTCAGGAAACCTTTACCATTCTATGAGAGAAACGTGATCATTTTGAACGCTGTGTAAAGACTCCTTCAAAATAATTGTAAAACACGAAGACAAATATATTTTTATTTCACAATAATCCCCCTTTGGACCTCATTCTGCTGAGGTTCATCCCAAAAGAAATAAAATCACACACCTAATAACGCAGCTAAACGCATATATTCACAATATTTAATCCGTTTTTTCAAAATCCTCCAAGTTATAGTTTTTTAACAAAAACAGTTGTCTCATCACTTCAGGATCTAACCGTCAAAGACCTTAAACAATGCACGTAGCAATACCCGCAAGTTATAAGTATGCCTAAGAAAATAGCCAATGATACCATTATAGATACAAACACCTGTTTCCAGTGACCGAAGAGCTTTATCAGCCAATTGTCCAGTGGGTCGTCCAGACCCGAATGAATTTATTAATATGCAAATTGTAGAATATAAGGAAATATATGCAAACTATGAACGATATTAATAGTAAGCGCTTAGGATATTGCAGAATTATGAACCTTGAGTTCCCAAATTCATCCTCCAGCAGTAAGGCAGTTGTCTCCCTTGAACACACAAAAATAGAGAAAGAACACCAGATTTATATCACCATCACAGAAACATTAATATACTTTTTACACGTACTCAGGGGCATTCCCCTTGGGTGCTCGGGAATGTCCTCCTATGTTCCCGAGTTTTCTTCGTGTAATGTGAGACTCTAATATGTAGTGTTTTTATCGTTTTAGGTGTCTGTTCTATGTGTGCATGTTCCAGTACCGAGTGGCCCCATTGAACAGAGTCCTTCTGAGCCTCGCACGCAACTTACTCGGCTACTTTCGTCTACCAAGGCACAAGAGTTCGAACGCGAGCTCCTCTTGTTGTCCAGCCCAATCCTTTAGCTCCTTCCTGGTTCACGGGCTGGAGCACACTGAACCGTGTGGATCCCCTGGCATTGACACGCACTGCCTGTGGTGTGCGTTCAGCGACCCCACACGGGTCCGTACTTGACCAGGGCTGTCTGGTCTTGCCTCCCCTGGACTCCGTTGAGAAAACTCCCTCAGCTGGAGCATTTCCAGGAACCACCTATCATAAACAGAATGTGCCACAGCAAACAACACCCAATCAATTATAAATCAGTAGTACAAAGAATGAATCATGCATGTTAGTTGGTTTGGAAGAGGCTTAATCTTCATTAGGGTTAATTATGAGTAGTTTTAAGGCGGTTCATACTTACAAAAAATACTGTACCTTTTCACTCAGCTTATAGCAGAAATTACACACATAACAATAACATCACAAGCGGCGGCAGAGCATAATTAAAAAATAACATAGCAAGCGGCGGCAGAGCATAATTCACAAAACATTGTACACCTGTGGTTCTATACACCTTTTTCCTGAGTCAATAAGTCACATGTCGTCTAGTCAAGTCAATTGCTATAAATCTACAGAACCATCATATTTCTAAACATCCTCTGATCAGGTCCACTTCAGGTTTGAGTGGTTTGAGCCTGCAGGCCAGGAAACATTTCCAAGGGGCGTCCCCCATCCTGCTTCACACACATTTCACAGAGGAAAAAAAAACAGTGTTGTTAATTGCTCATTTGAAATATGCTTGCATCAATACTCCTTCCTCCATGACATGATTAAAGAAAATAAAACGTTCAAGACCGATGCCGCCTCAATATCAACGCAAGTGAACTTTGTTTATAACGCCAATTTATCAGTTATCCTTATTATTCTTTGTATACTAAAATGTATTTACCATCTTTTAGTTAATTAGTTATTTCTAGGAACATTTTTCGGCCTAGTTGTTTCTAGGAAACATTTACAATCTAGTTATTTCTAATTAGTTATTTCTAGGGACCAATTCCAACCTCTCTATTTTTAGAAACATCTGTTAGCGTCCTAACCCCCTTTTGAAACAAAACTCTACCTTGTTTCAATTATGCCAAAGTTATTTGGTTAATAAATTGGAAATTGTGTCTAAATTTACCATCCTTTAACCTAAGCACTAGTGTCAGATGTTTCCTAAACCTCAGCCTATTGCCACCACTAATTTGGTTTTCACAACCATATAGCTAACTATAATCTACGATATCATCTCATTTTCTTTAAAATTATAATCATTTACCAAAATGTACCCCT
>JBBPBX010015128.1:0-15794 GCA_038048925.1 Garcialebias charrua
GCAGCTGGTTATTTGTGTGCTCGGAGTTATCAAAGACAATGTCACGCATTGTACCAGTTCGGTCATCCTCTGTATCATTCAAGTTTTCAAACAACCAACTTATGTCCACTATCTCCTCAGAGCTTAGAGGTATGTTGCCTTTTTTCTGGAACTTCTGTGATTTTTTGCCGGTCTCGGACTGTTCCGTTCGAGGGGCAGGAGGGGCTTGTCCTTGAACTGGGGGTTCCTGTTCGGACCCCCTTTTGTGATATGGTTTACTTTTGTGACCATCTTTCTTATCTTTAGGACGTGCGCCCCCCTTTTGAAATCGTTTTCCGTACTCTGGGTCTTGTCTGAGCCACTGCGGTTCATAGTTCCAGCGGGCATCAACATGTCGTGGTTTGTTAGTTTGAAAAACATGTTTCTTCTCGCCTTTTTTAGGAGAGGGAGTTGATGAACTTGTCCCTTCCAGCTCCAGCGAGTGGGATTTGACCTTTTCTTGGTAATGTAGTTCACGCTCTGGTTTTGTTTTTAACCAGATCGGGTCAGGGAGTTGACGAACATCAAAACCATTTATAGCACACCGTTTTATTTTTAATTGCCTAATCTCACGTTTTAACTCAAGTTTTTCTTGTTGAAAATTTTCTCTTCTGCGAATGTTATTTTGCCTTAACAATTCAAGCATTTCTGTGAGCAGCTGTAAAGCTTCATCATAATTTATCTCCCATCTTTTTGTTTTGATTTTGTTTGAATCAATAAGACGGTATTTATTATAGTGTATGCAAATAAATGCTTTCTTAGCGGTGAGTTATTTAACTAAAACAGCTTTCTGGGTTTATTCCTGTAATCTATAAACAAGTCTTTCCTTCATTCAGTACCTTTTTATTTATTTTAGGTTTTACCTTCAATGAAAAATATGGTAAGTTAAGCCTTCGTGGCCGTATTAACTTAATAGACCTATCTTTTAAAACAATTACTATTAAACCACGCTTAATGTTTTCTGTCTTTCACTCAAACGCCTTCTTAAAGATTTCAAATAAATGCAATGTTCACACTAAAATGTTAGCAGATTTTGTTTTATTTTGCTCCAAGAGAATGTATTTCAGATTCAGTAAAACTGTTTGAGTTGCCGCAGTTATCTGGAGTGAAAAATGTAATTTTGTTTGTTATTTTAAACTTTTTATTTAAAATAAACTGGAGTCATTAATTGTACACAGAAAAACGTTAAAAATGCCATTTTTAACTAAAAGTGTGCAGTTGTGCACACCAATTCTGTTTAAAATTCAGAGATGTGAAGAGCTTCTCCATCATTTTTTTTTTTATTTAAATTGAAAATCAAATTAAAAAAATGCTTTTTTGAGTGTTATTTTAAATCTCTTCAGTATTTAAAATGAGCATAAATTGTTTGTCTGTACCTCTGTTATTCTAAAATTTGTATTTAGAATAAACAGGAGTTATTGTTTGTGTACAGAACAATTTTAAAAGCTGGTAATTCACCATAAAAATGCTGACTTCTTATGAGAAAATTCATCTGTTAACGTCTTCTAACCAACAGGGGGCAGATTCAAGTCTTAAACTTATCACGAGGTGACCTTTTCTTTCTACTTCCGGCCGCTAGAGACGGCTTGTTGACTTCTTGCAGCTTAGCCGTTAGCTTGCGAGTAGCATCTAACAACTCTGTAAAAATATCAACATTGGAAAGAGTTGGAGCCTGTACGTGATAAACGCTCGAACTGCGTTCTTGTCAGAGACACATCTGTATGATTAGACAGTTTAGATGGCTTAAATTGAGTTTTTAAACTTTAAGTGAAATCTCCGTTTGTCTTGTGTTGAGGGACACGTAGTCTGAAGACAGGGAGGGGGCGGGCCGACGCAGCAGCGTGCGTGGCGCGTCACCAGCTTCCAGCGAGGCGGAGCTCGCTACTCAGATACGTGACGTCAACCAATCAATCACAGCGCTTGTAGTTCATTTCCCAAGCAACCATGGTGAATGTAGTTTTATTACCTTCAACCAGTGCAGTGCCGGAAATGACGACAAAGTGGGTTGTTCGCAACAGCGTGCGTTCCCAAATCAGCGAATCAGCGTTCGCTACGAGAGTGATTGACAGCTCACAGCCCTCGTTCATCCAATCACAGCTCATAAACAAAACGTGTTGGACACGTAGCTCTTTAACGTTACCTTAGCACAACAGAACACAACGTTATAGACTCTTAAACAACTCAAACGCTTCAAATTAACTTCCCAAAATTCTGAAACGTGGCAATCACATTTAAAACAGGCACAACTTAGCTACGCTTAGTAACCCAGCACCGCAGCTGTTGAACAAACACGGACTCTCTCGGAGCGCGTCAAGGTCGGTTCCGGTCCACTTTTTCATGGAGCAGAAACTCTGGTCTGAACAGAACCACTATCCGACAACGTTCTAACAGTAATATGCTTTTTTGACCTGCTCCAACATGTAAAAATACCAGCACAGCAATCTTGTAGATGTTAAATTAGCTTTTCAGGCAATTTGACTCGGCGGTCATTTTGCAGTGAGATTGCCTCAGCTTGTGCACAACGTAATCTGGACCGGGTCCTTATCAGAACCACCAGACACTTCCAACACAGCGTGACAGATCCCCACCAAACTACTTATAGCGTTTCAAAAGTTGAACAAATAACAATTTCTCAGCCTCAAATGATAAAAACATGCAGAATCTGCCTGCTTTGAACACTTCCAGCCAAAATTATTATCCTCAGAATTTAAAACTTGGATCCTAATATGCAAACATGACGTTACAGTTCATGAGAGACCACAGATTTATCAATAAACTTTCAGAAAACAGTACGAGGCCACCAGATGAAGTAAACATGAGGGAGACCACATATTGTGTCTTTTTAAACACATACGGTGTCACCCAGATGTAACTAAAGGATTTTAACAGGAGGTCAATATTAATACTGACCTCTTTACCTTAATTAATTTACTTATTCAGATTGAATAGTAATTTCACGGATTCTTTCTTTTTCAGTTTACCCAATATTTCTGTGATCTTTATGATGGATAAATAAAACAGAAGCCTTACGCCAAAAATACACTACACGCATTCCGGCTCCGCCCCGCTCCGGTCCGACCTCCGCAGCAAATACGCACCCTTTATAATCAATGAGATAAAGTACACTGGCTCCGCACGGCGGCGGTGAGCTGCGGCGAGCGGACGGCAGTCCGTCAAAATTAGAAATTTTTCTATTTCTGCCGGATGACGGAGCTGTGCCGGAGTCAACTTTTGAAGATTACGTCGCACCAACAGGAAAAGGAACGAGCACAACTTCCGTATTTACAAAATAAAATCACCACGGGCGGACTAATCCTAGCTCTATACGGATTTATTTGTACAAAAATGCTGTCAAACTATCATTTATGACTATTCTATGACTAAACTATTATATTTATGACTATGACTACACCTAATAACGCAATACAAGAAATAAATAAATAAAAAAGTATTTTATTCTGAAATGTAAACATCACTTCCTGTTGCTCAAACCATGTCCTGTCGCTTATTTACGAGAGAAGATCAAGGCAGCCTTTACTGTTGTTCTCCTTCTTCCACCGAATGAATTGTTTTGTTCTGACTTCATTATTTATCACTTGATTTATCGCGCAATCTCGCAATTCCCGCGCATGCGTCTTGGAGCGGCGCATCCATGCGGACCTGAGCTGAGCGGAGGCAGTGGACTTTGGACTCGCTCAGCTGCGACCTGCGGAGCGGAGCGGACACGGACCGCGTGTAGTGTATTTTTGGGGTTAGAGTGACAATGGACATTAACTTAGTTTGATATGTCAACGAGACACTATCATTTATTTAAAATGAATCAACTAAAATCAACACCATTACACTTGATTGACATGATTTCACTTTCTTTCAAATTAATACGTCAGCACACTTAAATTCAACACAACAGACTTCAATACTGGATGTTAAACATATTTAGTCTGTGGGCTCTTTAGCTTAAAATAGTTTCCAGCTTAGAATTGAGGGAAAAAGATAGGAGGAAAGATGGAGAGATGGGTTAAAGGAAATTATCTTGAGCATGTTACCAAAGTGACACTTCTCATCAGATTTCTGCTAAAATCCAGGTACGTTTGTAAACAGCTCTTTACCTTTCGACGACGAGTCTGATAAAGAGATGACACCAGCCTGTAAGATGCACAGTCCTTCAGGCCCAGTTGTCCGAACTGGTTATTCGTTTACGTTTTCAACGTCTCCTGGGTTCCGCTTGGTCATCAGAAAATATGTCAGCTCCTGGCCTCTGACTTCAAGATAAGCTTATTCCAGGAAGGAATAAACAAAGTTTTGAGCTTACGCTCGTTAGAAATGGATTCATAACAGCATGTTATACAATCCTTAGCTGAATGACTGTCCTTGGCGGGTGACAGGCATTCATTCAGCTCTTTGGGACGTCTCCATGTCTTGAAGTTCCCAGAAACTCTTAGGAACTAACTCGTTCCTTCAAAACTCTGAAGCGTTCACGGAAGCAAACGCTTTTACTCCAAAAATGTTGAGATTAGAACACACTTTCCTCATTGGTCCGTGGGCCAAGAGGAGTGTGAAAACGTGAAGTGAAAACTCAAGGTTGACAGCAAGTCTGCTTAGATAACAAAGAGGAATGTTTTGGAAAAGTGTCTGAAAGAGAGGAGACATCTCGACGCTACCGAGAGTTTCAGCTGAACTCAACAAAAACAACTCCTGAGCAAGTCAATCTGACACCTCATTCAACTTTGTCATAGATATTTTGAGTAGACACTTTCATTTGGTCAAGCAACACAGTAATACTACATATTAAAAGAATAACAGCATATAACATATATCATGAAAATGACAAAAGTTATTCTTTTGATTACATTAGAATAAAATCAAAGATAGAAATAGTCTCTTTTGGTGACTATGTGACTAATTTGTAGTAAATGTCTTGCTTTACTGAGAGGTCAGTAAAGGTCATCTCTGGAACAGTTCAAAAGTACACAGGTGTATCAAAGTGGACACGGTCATGCCCACTACAGTGTTAACAAAAGCAACAAAATATAAACACTTCTTCTTTCGGCTTTTCCCTCTTCAGGGGTCGCCACAGCGAGTCATCCTCTGTTCTCACTCCAACTATCATGTCCTCTCTAACTGCATCCATCTCCTCTTTGGTCTTTTTCCTGGCAGCTGCATTTCTAACATCCTTCTACCAATATACCCACTGTCCCTCCTCTGGACATGTCCAAACCATCTCAGTCTGGCCTCCCTAACTTTATCTCCCAGTTGTTCAACATGTGCTGTACCTCTGATGATCTCATTCCTGATCTTATCCATCCTTGTCACTCCTAAGGAGAACCTCAGCATCTTCATTTCTGCTACTTCCAGTTCTTTCTCCTGTCTTTTTGTCAATGACACTGTCTCCAGACCATACAACATAGCTGGTCTCACCACTGTCTTGTAAACTTTTCCTTTGACCTTTGCTGACACCTTTTTGTCACAAATCACTCCTGAAACTTTTCTCCATCCACTCCATCCTGCCTGGACTCTCTTTTTCACCTCTTTACCACATTCCCCATTTTCCTGGACAGTGGACCCCAAGTACTTGAAGTCCTGCACCTTTGTGACCTCTGCTCCTTGTAGCCTCACTGTTCCACTGGCCTCCCTCTCATTCACACACATGTACTCTGTCTTACTACGGCTGACTTTCATTCCTCTTCTTTCAAGTGCATACCTCCACCTCTCCAAGTTCTCTTCCACCTGTTCCCTGTTCTCACCACAGATCACAATGTCATCTGCAAACATCATAGTCCATGGGGATTCCTGCCTGACCTCATCTGTTAGTCGGTCCATCACCAGAGCAAACAAGAAGGGGCTCAGAGCCGATCCTTGATGCAATCCCACCTCCACCTTGAAGCTATCTGTCACTCCTACAGCACATCTCACCACTGTCCTGCTGTCCTCATACATGTCCTGTACCAGTCTAACATACTTTTCTGCCACTCCAGATTTCCTCATGCAATACCACACCTCCTCTCTTGGCACCCTGTCATATGCTTTTTCTAAATCCACAAACACACAATGGAGTTCTTTCTGACCCTCTCTGTACTTCTCTATCAACATCCTCAAAGCAAAGATGGCATCTGTGGTGCTCTTTCTTGGCATGAAACCATACTGCTGCTCACAGATAGTCACCTCTTGTCTAAGCCTTCCTTCCACAACTCTCTCCCAGATCTTCATCGTGTGGCTCATCAACTTAATTCCTCTGTAGTTGCTACAACTCTGTACATCACCCTTGTTCTTAAAAATGGGAACCAGCACACTTCTTCTCCATTCTTCAGGCATTTTCTCACCATCAAATATTCCATTAAATATTTGAGTAAAAAACCTCACTGCCATCTCTCCAAGACATTTCCAAACCTCCACTGGTATGTCATCAGGTCCTACTGCCTTCCCCTTCTTCATTCTTTTCAGAGCTTTAACAAACAAACAAACAAACAAACAAACAAACAAAAAAAACTAAATATAAACACTGCTGGCTGTAAAATTATATATCTTGACTGGACTACTGTATGTATATAAATTAGTCTCTAGTTATAAAAATACTTCAGTTATTATTATTTATATGTTTGTTAGCAGCCGTTAAATGTACAGTATGCAGTGCTCTTCTTAGAAATAATTTAGTTCTTGAGCTGACAGTCTAAAAATGAATTCCAGTTTTCTTTAAACATCTCCAATCTAAAAATGTCAGAATTATACTATATTTCTCCAAACTGAGCTCATTTAAAGAGCTGTCTACAACAGCCTTTATAAAAATGTCTTTCATCAGTCCAATATAAAACACACAGATTATGACCGTTCCCTGTCCAGCCAAGAGACATGGTTTCTCCAGTGTGTCCTGGATCTTCCCCGCAGCCTCCGCTCAGTTGGATATCCCCGGAAAACCTCCCAAGAGAGGTGTCCAGTGGGCAGACTTACCAGATGTGTGAACCACTTCAGCTTACTCTGGATATGGAGGAGCAGCAGTCCTACTCAGAGTCTCTCCTGGATAATGGAACTTCTCATCTTATCTCTAAGTCCAGCTACCCTGCAGAGAAAACACGTTTAGTTCATCTGGATCTTGTTCTTTCTGTCACTACCTAAAGTTTATAATCATTGGTGAGAATAGGAATGTGTGCCAAATGGTAAACAGAGAGTTTCTCCTTGCAGCTCATCTCCCTCTTTATCACAACGGACCGGAACAGAGTCCAAAATACTATGGAAGCAGCACTAATCCTAATGGGTAGATGATAACAAGGAGCACGATGTCCCTCACATACTTTGTAGATGTGGGTTACAAGTGATCTACCCTTGAGTTAGGCCTGGGGGATCGTCGGCAAGCACCCGGTGACTGGGCCATGGGTACCTTGAGTAGAGGCCTGAATGAGATTCCGACATGATTACTGAGCAGTCTCCAATCTTAAAACATTTATTCCTGCAGAAAGTACCTCAGGCTGCATCAGTGATGCTAAACAGCTGCAGCTGCTGCTTGTGCTCAAAATAACCATAGAATTATACTTAAATACCATATTATTGCAAAATTAATGGTGATGTAAATTAACATCTCGTTTAACTTTTGTAATTGTCCTAATTCTCTTCTGTTATGCAGCCCTAATCAAAAAAAATTCTCTACAATTCAGAAAAAAATTAAAACACAACCAATCATGAGTAAATCATGGCTGAGATTACACACGGTTACATCAGTCTGACAGCCTCATTTGTCAAAAAAAATTTTTTTTATAGCTTCATCTGTTGAACGGGGCGGCCGTGGCGTAGTGGTAAGGGCAGTCGTCTCCCGATCGGAAAGTTGGCGGTTCGACTCCCAGGACCCGCACCATGTGTCGTTGTGTCCTTGGGCAAGACACTTAACCCCGAGTTGCTCCCGGTAGGACTGGAAAGCACCTTGCATGGTAGTCTGCCGCCACCGGTTTATGAATGTGTGTAGCATTCAATATATGTGTAGCACTTTGAGATTTTCAGTAATGAAAAGTGCGTTATAAATTGAATTAATTATTATTATTATTATTATTAATATACTGTACATTACATGTCTACTCTGAGCTTGAGTCTGTGGCTAACGGATGCACATGCTGCTTTAACTGACGGGTGGGTTTGGCTCATCTTGCTGCCAGTCACTGCTAAAACAGCTGCACTCCTGAAATTACACATTTACATTTTGTGTTTGTGGAAATGCCTAAACTGCAGAGAATCACAAGTTCAGATTTATAAAAAATAAAAAAAAACTCACATTTAAGTTTAAGCCCTGGTTGTTTTCCAGTTCTGATAAGGACCAGCTTGCTGAGGAAGAAGATGATGAGCTGAAAGAAGTGCTGGATCTGAGGAAGATCGCTGTCCAGCTTTTGCAGCAGGAACAACAAAACAGGTGAAAGGGACTCATGAAGATCTTCATTCACTGCACTGCTTGTATTCGCTTTTTGTTTGTCTTCCTTACTTGACACTGAACTAAAACAAACTGAATAGAATAATGAACTAACATACAACCAGCAGTGATACCACAAGAGCTAGGCCTTCAGTTAGGATGAGATACTGTGAAATCCTATGAAACGTTAACATCAAAGACCTGGAGTCATGGTAAAATTACATCACTTTACTACTAATATTATTATCAGAATGTAGTAACTTGCAAACAGGGAGTGCTTCCCCTCTTTGTATCCATCAGGTATGCCATCTTTATGTTGTTATTAAACAGTCACTAACACAAACCTGAACCTAAACACCCACCCAACACTAAACAGAAAAACAACAACAACAGGGAGAACCCGTCTAAACACATAACCTGAAAAGGCGCACCCATTTCTGTTGTAAGATTACCCAGCATGCCCTGCAGCTCACCCAGTCTTTTACATAGTACAGCAAGTTTAAGTACAACGTAATTTGGATAATTCACCCAGAAAACTTATCGTTCCTGTTAAATTTCATCACATAATGAGACCAAAACACAACTGCAATATTGAAAATTATCAACATAAATCTAAATGAGATACAACCTTTCATTTTTTCAGACATTTACTTTGTGGATTTGTAAATGTACAGTTTGCTACTGAATGCGTCACAAATGTTTACATGGTCAAAAAAAAATGCCTGCAAGCCCTTCCTGAAGGCTCGTAGCTCTGTGTTTGTTCCCATCCATGCTACATCAACGTTGTGTTTCCTGTCAGGTTCTGATCAAACTCTTCCTGAACAGTGTTGCCAGATCTTGGGATAGCAACCAGCTCTATGAAAAAGCCCAACTGGCAACCCACCACACTCTGTAAAATAGAGGCCGTTTTTAAACAGTATAAACATACATTTATTATGGCATTACACATAAACAACAACATTTTGCTAAACACTTTGAATAACATACTTTTAAGCTCTGATAAAAAATTGTTTTGCATATGTAACAAATACTGTATGTAAATCATATTTTTTTATACATATGTTTAAAAACAAAGCATCCTAACATCTGCGTGTGAGTGGAGCCCCCTAGTGGTCAGCCACAGTATGAGTGTTTTGGGTGTGCGCCTGTTGACTCGCCAACTTGGGCGGGAGCGATAAACAGGAAACGGAGGTGTGGAAGGGACAAATTACCTACTACCACTCGTCTTTTGCTTTATTGTGCGGAGCTGGGACATAATCAACTACCGTAATTTTACTCGGAAAGAACGTCAAGCCCAAATAAGCAACTTCACGTTCAAAACAAGCCCAAAAAGCCACAACCCGTGACTCACAAGATTTGCAAGCGACTTTACATTAAAAAAAAAAAGAGTCACTTATAATAAGTGGACTTGACAACACTGCTCCTGAAGAGACTCTGACAGAGCCCTGCCTTCTCTCATGACAGTGAAGTCCTGACCAATGAGAAATAACCTTCAAACATGTTTCTGCCTGGAGACAAAATTCCAAAAGAATCTGATTGGAGAACTGGATTCTCGTGAATTAAAAAGAAAAATTCTTGTTCAGCTGCAAAGTACTTTACAGAAAATAAGAGAAATTGAGAAAAATGAGAAAAACAACCATGAAAATATACATTTTGTATAAAAAATATGAAATCTAATTTTAAAATGTAACTTTTAGTATGTGCTGGATTCTTCGGCCTTCTCTGAAGGTGTCGAAGGCCCTGATGATTCTCAACTGCATATATCCCACTCCTCCAATCATTACTTTTTTGTATCTTGCCCCATCTGTTTTTTTACTTTAACCAGTTTTTTTTTTTTGCTTCTGATGAAAAACATACCTGTAGCAAGATGCTGCCACCACCATGCTTCACAATTGGGATGGTCTTATCAGCATGATGAGGTGGTCAGTTTGAACCAGATGTGGCGTTATATAATGACTGTCGCTTCCACGTTTTTAGGGAATCTCCAAAATGTCTTCTGGCAAATACTACAAGGAACATTCATTTAAATTTCACGTTGCAAGGAAACAAATGCGAGAGAATCACGAAAGTGATTAATACATTTGGAGCTCACTCAACACTGCAATGCAACGTTCTGGGAGTTATTGGTGTGCAACATATTAAAGTAAATCCAAGTGTCACAAAAATGCAGCATTGCACAAGGAGCTAAACAATAGGTAAAAGATAAATGCAAAATTTCAAACAAATAACAACAACAAAAATAACTTCAGGAAACACAGAAGAGAAATGCCAGACTGTAGGCGAGATGAAAACATAGGGACTAAATGGACCTGGACAGACCAGAAGATCAGAGACAGGTGGGTGAATAGGAACAGAGAACAGGTGAGGATAGGAGTGGCAGGACAGAGGAGCAGAAGGAAAAGTACTGGGAAAAACAAACTGGTGGAGCAGGGAACCACATAGGAACAGAAACAAAGATAAAAACAAAAGAAATAAACAGACGTCTACCAAAATTTTAACAAAATCACAGCTCCTGACATGAACACGCCTAAAAACCAAACCAAACACTTCTACAGTGCTTTGATGTCTCTGCAGATCTTTTTGATATACTGTATACTTCTTTCCGCTTTTTCTCATGTTTCTGCTTCTGTGTGTTCAACGTGACGTTTTTAGACGCCGGTCGTTAATTTGCAGAGCTGAGAGTCTTATTCACCGACGCAGAGTGACCGGCAGGGCACACAGGTAAATATGTGGGGCTTTTCGCAACAGTTTGGTAAAAAACAAACAAACACATCTGGTTAAACCTATACATCCAATGTGTTATCTTGATAATCGCTGCATGAGTTACAGTTATTCTTATAGGAAAAAAATCCCTGATGAACATTATTTCCATTGTGTAGGGGAAGCTTTATGTTGCTCAAATGGTGACATCATGACCCGGTTTTTATTTAGGTCAATTAGAAAAATACTGACTCTTTGCCAGTCTGACATATAATTTCACAGGAACTGTCCTTGTTTTCCCTGTACATGTTTATGGCTTGTAAACTGAAGGCTGTGCCTCTGTCTTCAGGTTTCTGAGTCACTCCGGGAGCTCCAGCAGCAAACAAAGGCTACCACCTCAGACTGTGCGCAGGTACGAGCAGCTCCATACAAATCACCACAACCCAGAATTGCAGATCAAAACCTCACTTCTATTGTCTAAAAAAGTTAAGTCTGGTAAGGTTCTCTGGACATTCAAAAAACAAAACAAAACCAAAAAAAAATGTAGAAACGTTTCGTCTTTCATCTGAAAGACTTCCTCAGTCTGAGCTGCTGTATTCAGCTCAGTCTTATAAATAGCACCCTCTCACAGTGGATCAACCAGTTGGCTGATGACAGCCGAAACCAGCTGCTCACATGATCAAGGAGGACCATCAGCCTAACGATGGATCGTTAGCACCCTGATGGTTGTTTGCTATTCACAGAGGGCTGAGTGATACTAGCAATAACAGCATTGTAAGAGGGGGACAGTTGAACCCGGAGGCCTCCACCTCTGTTTAATGATGGACGGTTTCTTTTCACAAAGATGGCCTCCTTTACTCCTCTCTCAAACCATCGTTCCTCTCTATCAAGGATGTGAACATCTTCATCCCTGAAAGAGTGACCTCTGGCCTGGAGATGAGTGTAGACTGCAGAGTCCTGACCTGATGATGTTGATCTTCTGTGCTGGGCCATCCTTTTGGCCAGTGGCTGTTTAGTTTCCCCGATATAAGACTGATCACAGCCCTCCTGACACTGAACAGCATACACAATATTACTCTGTTTGTGCCGGGGGACTGGATCTTTGGGATGAACCAGTCTTTGCCGTAATGTATTTTGGGGTTTAAAAGCCACTGGGACGTTGTGTTTAGAAAATAAACGTCTCAATGTCTCTGAAACTCCCGCAACATACGGAATGACCACTGGTCTGGGTCTGGGTTCCTTCTTTTCACCTGATGGCTGGCTGGAGTCCTGTTTGGGTTTCTTCTCTGCTTTCAGGAAGGCCCAGTTAGGATATCCACATTTCTCTAGAGCCTGTTTTGTGTGTGATTTCTCCTTCTGTCTGGCTCCTGAGTTAGTGGGGACGCTGTCTGCTCTGTGATACAGAGTCCTGATGACTCCTAACTTGTGCTCCAGAGGGTGATGGGAGTCAAACTGTAAATACTGGTCTGTGTGGGTGGGTTTGCGGTACACCTCAGTTTGCAAATTTCCTCTATCAGAAACTGAGACCTCACAGTCCAAGAAAGCCAACCTGCCATTTTTTACATCTTCTCGTGTGAACTTGATATATTTATCCACAGAGTTGATGTGATCAGTGAAATGTTGGACTTCCTGAGATTTAATTTTAACCCAGGTGTCGTCAACATACCTGAACCAATGACTTGGTGGTCTCCCTGAAAAGGACGTCAAAGCTCTCTTTTCTACCTCCTCCATGTACAGGTTGGCAACAATAGGAGAAACTGGAGACCCCATAGCACACCCATGTTTCTGCCTATAATATTGCTCCCCATATGTGAAGTAGGTTGACTGCAGGCACAGTTTCAAGAGTTGACACAGTTGTTCTGTGGAAAGTGTGGTCCTGTTGCTCAGAGTGGTGTCTGATTTTAACCTTAAACAGACCACCTCTACTGCCTCATCAACAGGAATGCACGTAAAGAGTGATGTGACATCAAAAGAGACCATTGTTTCATCAGTCTCCATGATGACATCTCTTACCTTATCCACAAAGTCCATGGTGTTCTGTATGTGATGTTCTGAGCCGCCAACTAAAGGTAGACGTCAGATATTTGGGAACATTGTAAGTGACCGAGTTAATCATGCTAACAATTGGTCTTAAAGGTACACCTTGTTTGTGAATTTTAGGTAAACCATACAGACTGGGTGTCGCCTACCCTGGGTGTTTTCTGTGGTACAGAATACATAGCTTTTTCCTGTTCCAAAATTTTCGGGCAATCTATCAACTTTTTCTTGTAACCACTTCCTGGATCTCTTTTCAGTGGCTCATAAGTGGTTATGTCACTAAGGGCTCCTTAGTAAGGAGTGACATAACTTTCTCATGATAGTCTTTCTGGTTCAAAATCCCTGTGCACCTTTCTTTGTCTGCTGGGAGGATGATGATGTTTTTGTCCTTGCTAAGCGTGGTGAGTGCTAAGAGTGGTGAGTGCATCCCTCTCTTCTCTACTGATGTTGTTGGTGGTTTGGCATTACTGAGGCAGGCTGAAACTTTGACTCTGAGTTGTTCTGCTTCAAACTCTTTAATTTTGTTGTTGCGGATGGCTGACTCAGTAGCATTGATCATCTCCACCAGAGGAATTGTACTTGGCGCAACCGCAAAGTTCAGTCCCCTGGCAAGAATCTCTGTCTCCGACTGGGTAAGCTGTCTGTCAGATAAGACTGAGCTGAATACAGCACCTCAGAATGAAGAAGTTTTTCGGATGAAAGACGAAATGTTTTTACTTTTTTTTTTTTTTTGAATGTCCAGAGGACCAGACTTAGCTTTTTTAGATGTTTCTACCTGGGTTATTGAGCATGCATCAGGATACCGTACTTTTCGGTGTATAAGTTGTAGTTTTTTTTACTAATTTGCGTGCCCTGCGACTTATACGGCGAAGCAACATATTTATGGATTTTTCCCCATATTTTTAGATCCATTTTTGGCTCCGATGACCGTTTTTTATTTTGGCCAAAAATGGTGCAGTACCAGTTTCGGCCGCTATGGGCACTAAAGAGCCCTCTAGTCTGTTTACATGCAGACTGTACCTGGAGGCGTATCCTGTTAGTTGTGTATTGAGATAAAACCCATCACCTCCGCCAAATCACTGAGAGTGAGCAGGAGAACAGACAAGACAACATCGATATCAACATCCGGGAGAGAACGAGCGAGAGAACAAGAGAAAATCCTATTCTGCAGATTTTAAGCTACAGGTGATTAAATTTGCAGCAGACCACGGCAACCGAGCAACGGATCGTCACTTTGGGGTGAGCGAAAAATTGGTCCGTGACTGGAAAATTAAAATACATGCAGGTCTGTTCGCTGCTACTGCATGTCTGGTGCTGCGCGTGCACGTATTGTTTATGTGGTAGCGAAACTATTTAAATTCAGCTGATTTGACCCTTTTTATTAATTTTTTAAGAAAAGTTAAACTGAGACACACTCTTACAATAATGTCAGCTAACAAATATATATTTTTAGGTGTTTCTGTTGTTAAATTTTAACGAAACGCAGGGTTTCCGCCCGCTGCACGCGCACGTATTGTTTCATCAGACGTAGCCAAACAAATGTTTAAATCCAGGTCATTTCACAATTACGTTAATTTATTAAGGAAAAGTTCAGCTCAGACACATACAGTATTTGTTATAATTTTTAGCAAACAAATAATTGTATTTAAGTGTTAATCTTCTTAAAGCTTTGCTGTGCGCTCCTGTGGCAGACATTTGCAGCAGAGCTACGGCGAACACTCGGTTGGACCACATTTCCGGGTTGTCAGCGGTGACACGTAACGTCAGCGGTGACGCGCTATGTCGGTGGTGACGCGCTATGTCGGTGGTGACTTCAGGTGCGACTTATACGGCGAAGCAACATATTTATGGATTTTTTCCAAGTTATTGCCAATAATTGGACAAAACGACTTATACGGCGGTGCAACTTATAGGCCGAAAAGTATGGTACTCACTTCTATTGTTTAGCAACTGGAAAGATAATTTGGTTCTCACACCCAAATATCAACTATCTGAGGACTGAATGTCCACAGAGATCCGTTTATGGTCTTTTTTAAATTATCCCTACATACTGTAGATGTCGAGATTTGACTGTTTGTTTAGCCCACTTGACTTTTAGCCTCCAAAAAAGATGTTTACTTAGTTGTTTTTTTTAGCTGTCTGATAAGGACCAAATTTATCCCTAAGATATTAAACACCTACTGTAGCTTTGTTTGTTTAATTTAGCCACAAAGGACATTAAAAGTCTCTTTGTTTAGTCATTTGACTCTGCACCCAGTCGGACCTAGCCCAGATTTAGTCCAAATGGACCTATTTTAGGTCAGACTTTGTTGAGACCACTTGACAGTTAAACTTTAATAATAATAATAATAATTAATTCAATTTATAACGCACTTTTCATTACTGAAAATCTCAAAGTGCTACACATATATTGAATGCTACACACATTCATAAACCGGTGGCGGCAGACTACCATGCAAGGTGCTTTCCAGTCCTACCGGGAGCAACTCAGGGTTAAGTGTCTTGCCCAAGGACACAACGACACATGGTGCGGGTCCCGGGAGTCGAACCGCCAACTTTCCGATCGGGAGACGACTGCCATTACCACTACACCACGGCCGCCCATACTTTACCCCGAATTGTTAAGAGCTTGGCTTTTTTTTTAATTAATTTT
>JBBPBX010015128.1:17758-49924 GCA_038048925.1 Garcialebias charrua
AAAAAACGGCTGAATAGCTTAAAAAAGCAGAAAGTAGCTTAATTACAAAAAAGGAATTTGAGAGAGCACAATTGTGTGCCCAGTTAGGCTGAAAGAAGCACAACAAGTGGAAATTATCTGAAATAAAGCAGAAATTTGCAACAAAAAATAAATTAAAAGAATGAAAAATGAAAACAGCAGTTACTTAACTTTTGATGATAAAATGGTCTGTTAGTATTATTGCTTGTTACTGCTGTGTAGCGTCCAACTTGGAAGGACAAATCATTTTAGGATTGTAGTTTGTAATTCATTTTTGAAGTCATGATCAGACTGACCACAGGTCAGTTTTGTGTCTTATGCTGCTTCAGACTCTAAAACAAGACAAGAATACATCCAGTTTTATAAACCGTGTGTATTAAACTCATGTTGACTGGCTTCAAATCAAATCTTTGGATGTTATGTGTCTTTATTTTAGTGCTTCTCTGGATGAGGGAAGTAGCGGAGCGTCAGTGCTGAGTGGGCAGGTATGGTTTCCTTTAAATTCAAACATGTGTACTGTTTTTAAAGAGTCAAATTACTGTGTCTGTCTTAAGGTAGTGTGACTCACAGAGCTGTGACTGTTGGCAACTGGTTGAAGAGCAGATTCTCCAGAATGTCATGCAACATGCGAGGCTTTGGTCTCAGAGGTTCACTGTCAGTTGAATTTTCAACATCTGAAAATCTTGTATAAAATGTTTTCTCTCAAAATGGTCGCAAAGTTGTTGTCTTGCCATCTTGAACTCCTCTTGACTTTGATGCAAACATCCCTGACCTGTCTCAAGAGAGCAAGAGCTGTACTTTGACTCCTAATCTCCTAAGTTATAAAACCTGTCCGGGTTCACCTCTTCCAGCTGTTCATGGAGGAATCCAAGGTGTTCTCAGACCAGCTAAGAGACATTCTCTGTAGCATGTTCCGGGTCTTCCCCAAAGTCTCCTCTCAGTTGGTCATGCTCGAAGCCCCTCCCTAGGGAGGGGTCCATGTGGCACCCTTACCATATGCTTGAACCACCTCACCTGGCTCCTCTGGAGGTGGAGGGGCAGCGGTTCTACTCCAAGTCTCTTGGATAAACAGAACTTCTCACCCTGTCTCTAAGGGAGAGTCCAGCTACCTTACAGAGAAAACACATTTCAATCATATGAATCCAAAATATTGTTCTTTTGGTCACTACCCAGAGTTTGTGGCCATAGGTGAGGGTAGGAACGTAGACTGACTGCAGCTCAGCTCCCTCTTTACCAAACCAGACCGGCAGAGTCTGCAATACTGTGGAAGCTGTACCAATCCATCTGTTGATCTCCGGCTCACTCCCAACCTAGAGAGATCAGTCCATCGATTTCTGACAGAGGACCATGACCTTAGCCTTGGCGGTGCTGATCCTCATATCAGCTGCTTCACACTTGGCTGTGAACCGCTCCATTGAGAGCTGGATTAAAAAAGTTGCACAAGCAATTCAACTCATAAACAAGCAGGAGGCTGCCAAAGTGAGAACAAAGTGAGAATGAAGCAAACAATGAAATATTGTGCATGGTCTAAAATACAGTACAGTCTTGCAAGTCATGAATAAAAAAAAGCTTGATTTAAAAAAAAAAAATGCTACTCAAAACTTGTATGTACAGTTTTCTGGACCTCCAAATTTAGTATTTTAGTACTTTAGAAACTGTGCCAAAAATTGGCTGATTTTCTCGCAATATCAAATCTCCAATGAGTCTCCAATAGTCACAACCCAGTCCGACAATCTTCAGTCTCCTTTTTTCCTAATGAAAGGATTGTTGATTGTTGTGTTAACTTTGTGTATTTGCAGCCTTCTTCCTCCTGCTCTTTTGATGGCAGCTTGAAGACCGAACAGTCAGATTCAGAGCCAAATTGGCCCGAAGTACCGCCGGTCCTGAATCAGAACGAAGACCGCAGGCGGACCAAATACCTGAGAAAAGACTATCTAAAAGTACGTTTGTATGCATAATCCTATGCACCCGTGTACTTATCCCCCCTAACAATGCCAAGCTGCACACTATGGTTTGGCTTTTTCAGGAGTACTTCAGTTGAACTCCTTTTATCATCCCGTTTCTGGTTTCATTGGTGTCTTTTCAGCAGAAGGCTCTCAGGTTTTTATGATCCATAGAGTTGTTGTTCCTGTTTGAATGGATACAGTATCCTGACTCGTGACAGACAATGTGTGCTTTCATAATTGAGTAAGCATCGTTGTCCTTGAGGCATAGGGAGAAGAAAAGATTGTTGCAACAATTATTTGTTCAATCAACAGAATGCTAAATAATTATATAATAATCAAATTAATTGCCTCTTATCCACAGGTCTGGTTCCTGTAAGGTCCCATTGTGGCTAGTTTGGGCCAGTTCCTATGGGACCGGTTTATTTCTGTACCCACTGCGTGCTTAGGACCCCTTTAGTGGGCGTGAAGTTCTCCTGCAGTGGGCGGGTAATTCTCCTGCAGTGGGTGGATCATTAATATCAACGCTTCTAACCAGCTGGTGGCGCTAGTGATACATTAAGCTCTTTATTAACCACTAACACACACATTAGAAGAAGAGCTGGAAAAGAACACACAACCAAAGTGGATGAGCTTGTTTCTTTTTTGAACATTCTGCTTTGTCTGTGGCTTTTTCAGCCACAGACAAATGTTCATATACAGTATATATATATATATATATATATATATATATATATATATATATATATATATATATATGTGTGTGTGTATATATACACATATATGTATATATATTGTATATACATACATGTGTACACATACAAACATATGCGTGAGTATATATATATATACACACACACACGTGTTTATATATATACATACATGTGTGTATATATACACATATATGTACACATACATACATAATATATACTGTACATACATATATATTTATATATACAGTACATACATATACACATATATACATATATATATATATATATATATATATATATATATATATATATATATATATATATATATATATATATATATATATATATATATATATATATATATACATATATATTTATATATACACACATTGATGATGGTGGAGTACACTACTTTGGACAAAACTGAAAGTGGCATGCATCCTAAAAAATCTGCGCCGCTCCATTGTCCCAGTTGATCAACAAGTGTGTTCCAAACTAAAACATTTGTAATATAAACTTAACAATATGTAATCAATCAATTCCAATCAAAATATCAAAGCAACTTTATTTAAATACTGTAAATGTTACATGTCAATAAAATTGTAACAGTTTTAAAAAATGAAAGATTGGTGTTATTTGTAGAAACAGAAAAACATATTACTAAATCTGCAGTTATGTATGAAATATGAACTTAAAATATCATCACTGGAATCTTAACCTGTTGTTCCAAAACATGTAACAATAATTAAAAGTAAAATTTGGCCAATAGCTCAGGTAAAAATGCTGACCTGTAGAACATTTCTACATTTTTCACTGCTTCTGTAAAGAACTCACCATCAGACACAATCCTCTGTGAATAAAGTCATCTGACCCAGAACTAAAGTTCTTTAGTTTGTAGCAGGTCGCTTTTGTAAAAGAGTCCACGAGGCTCAATGAGATTTACCTGACTAAATAAAGGTTGAATGAAAAACACCATGAAGTCACAGTACCCCTGCTCCGTCACAAACTGAGCTTGTATGACATCTGCTGAGTTCATAGGACCTGTTTGTGTTGTCAATGCAGGACTGTTTTTTTTTTTAACTGAGGCACCGAGGACATCTTTGGCACAATGTGGACAAGGTGCAGGAGAGCAGAGCATCAGGAGAAGCTCTGAGGTCTGTTCGGCTGCAGTTGATGTGTAGTCTGGAGTCACAAGATCAGATCCTGATGCAGCAGTTCAGCGATGGCTTCATATGTCTGGCTGGCTGTTTTCACTGCCCCATCTGACAAACAACACAAAATTATTGTTATAATCTCCTCTAAACATCATTATCCTTTGCTTTTATCTGTAATTTTCAAAGTTTGGAGTGTTTCTGTCATGGCATACTTGCTTTACAGTGCAGTGACTTGTCCCATCCTTCTCCAAGGACACCCACGGCTAGAGGATCTTTACACAGGAACTGACTGATTAACCTGAAATGATACACGATACACATTACACATTAATACAGGCCTATAGGCCTAAGTTACAAATTTATGGATTTTCCCCCATATTTATAAACCATTTTTGGACTGAGATATGACCGTTTCCATTTATTCTGACTGAACCAACACAAAACAAAAACAGAAGTACAGTAGTACTGTCGATGGCAGCAGTAACATGTATGGCATGAAGTTGGCGGTTGTATCACGTAATATGAAAATGTGGCTATAATGATAAATTCAAAAAAGTTCAAGACAAAAACAACTGGACTTTATTTATTATACTATACTTTAGACTATTTTTTCTCTTCCTTGCACTTTTTAGAATTTACCATGTCCTGGATGACTGAGAATCTTCACTCGCTATTAATGACTCAAACGGCCTGCCATACACCACATTCTGCTCTGCTTCGAACCTTGAAAACAGCTGCCAACTCGGCGAATTTGACCATTAAAGTGCATTTATTAAGCAAATGATAGACTCAGACACACCTCTGCTACAATTTCGAGCTAACAAATATTGTTTATGTGATTTTCTTGTTATATTTCAGAGAAACGAGCCGTTCCGCCATCTTTTTTTTTTTTTTTCCTAAAAGCCTCTCGGCTGTTGCCTGAAGTCAGTCTCTGAAACGGTCTTTCCGCAGTCCAAAAAAGCTAAGAAACAGTTGCATGACTCACTGGAAATATGCTTAAAGTTAGAAAACACTCACCTGCGCAGACACCTCTTGAAAAATCTTTTCATTGCACGTCACTCCATCCAGCTCCCTCTGAATATTTTCATCGGCCAGCAAATACAGAAAAGCCTGAACCTCCGCGTTTGACCACGGTTGTGACATAATTATTAGCCTGTGTTAATTCTCAAAAATGTGCTCCTCCAACTTGTTGTTAGAGTTTGGCGCCTGGAAGACTGAATCTTCTTCTTCTTCTTCTTCTTGGCGGATTGCAAACAACGTTCAGGTGCATACCGCCACCTACTGGAGAAGACTGAATCTCCGCCCTCCGACCTAGGAATACACCCCCTGACCAATCAGTGACCACATTGTGCTGATGTCATAACTGGACCCAACAAGAACCAGACCTTTGTACCTCAGTGAGGCAGGCACCAAAATAGGTCTGGTTTCACGTGAACAGGACCCTGTGGGTACACTCCATAACTAGTTGTTAACTAGTTACGAAGGGGACCGAATGAGCGCGAACAGGCCCTGTGGATAAATGGCTTTATATAGTGCCAAGTCACAAGAGAAGTCTTCTCAGGGCACTGAACAGAAACATTCATATTTAAAATTTAACATTATTTATCTGAGGAGCAGACTGCTTGGAATTTAACTCCATCGCAGACTCTCATCTTGAGCAAGCATGAAGGCAACAGTGGAAAGGTAAAACTCGCTCATGAGAAAGAAACCTTTAGCAGAACCAGGCTCAGGAAAGCGGTCATCTGTCACGATTGGTGCTGGTTAACCCAGTTGTGCAGGCAAGAAGGCGAGGACTCAGGATATATATATATATAAATAAAGGATTTATTAACAAAACAAAAGAGATGACAGGGCAGCAAAAACAAACAAGGATGGATAGGTGGTACTTACAAAACAGACAGGTCATCAGCAGTGAAAGACAATGCCAGGACAAAGACCTAGCTATGTTTCCATCCAATTTAAATTCGATTTTTGAGCGAATTTTAGAAAATTTCGCTAAAATGTAAATTAAAATTATGAGGATCAGAAGTGTTTCCATTAAACTGGCTTGAAGCGCATCTGCAATGCCACGCAAAGCGTCTCTACGTCAGACGTCAGCGTCATTACGTCACACGTCAGCGCCATACGTCAGACGTCAGCGTTACGCACTTCCACAGTAAACAGGAAGTAGCGTTTGAAAACAGACATCTCGGCAAAATGGAGAGAATATTTCAGGTATGTGTTGCTATCGGGCAAGTTGTATTTATTCTGTCATGCCAACTAGTTTTAGCGATGTTACATGTTGTCCGGAGCGGAAACAGCTGATCAGTCACGTGACGTGAATGTTCGCTGCGGCAGAACTGAGTCGGCTAATCTGTTTCCATCTGTCGTTTAGCCGACTCAGCTCTGAATCGACTCCCCAAAAACTACCTCAAGCGAGCGTATAAACTTTAGAGCGACTTAGAGGAAGTTAACTCGAATTATGCCGTTTCCATTTAGCTTTTCTGATGCGATGCTTCATAATGCGCACCTAGAAACCTTGATGGAAGCAGAGACACAGACTTATATAGAGGGAAACACCAATCAGACAAAGTGAAGACACCTGTGAGTGATCACAGATGCCAGGAGACAGAGACTGAAGACGCAAGACATAAGCACAACACAAGATGGGGCTAGACACCAAAGAAACCCAAACCCTATAGAGACATAAACAGAGGATCAGGGAAACACAGACATGAACACAATACCTGAGGACAAAACCACAACGCCTACATCATATGCTTTGACCGGCTGGGTTTGAGAGGAACAGATACACAATGGATGCATGAACCAGTTCCCTTTCAGTTCGGTCTCTCGGTGTAACATACTTGCTATGGGAATTGAGCCCCCGCACGATTACCTGAAGGAATACATTCACGCCTTTTACGGCAGGGGGCGTCACCCCGCGCCAGAGGTACCGCCCTTTAGGTACTTAGGCGACTGACGCCCCTCCATTTTCCTCTGTTTTGCCCTTCACCTTGCAAACACCTGAACTACCTCTCTTCGCGGGACTTCTCTGCTGCTCCATTGCTCAATTTGAGGTGAGCTCGCTCCCTGCACAGAGCGCACAGATAATTTTTCCCTGCGTACTGCTGGACTGGCGAAAGCTAGCCCAGCACATTTCTATAACCTTGAGGTTTTTCTTCTCTCCTCTCTCCTACAGGTTGCTTCACTCGACGGAGTTATAACTGCGTCACAACCGTTGCCTCGTCTAACACTAACTTAGCGAGCTAGCCAACGAAAGCGACACGACGGAGGAGACTCTCGAACAAAGAAGAAAAAGGATTCTGGAAGGTCTCGCTCGCCTTGTCTCGGACATACCTCCGGAGAAAGGGAAGCGAAAGACTAAACTTCAAAGGAAACCCAGCGGTACGGCGAGGCCAAACTCGCGCGTCTGTCCCAGCGGCTGTGGATTTTACCTGGCAGCGACGGACACCCACGAGGCCTGTCCAGTCTGCCTAGGTATATTTCATGCAAGACAAGCTCTGGACGCGCCCGACTCTTGCCCACACTGCAGCCAGATGCTGGACGCGGTGCTACGGCAGCGCGTGGACCTCGTGGCTAAAGCCATGGGAGGCGCAGCTGGTCCACAGGACCCGGACACCACGGAGACCCTCACTCCGACGCCAGAGCTCGAACACATGACTCTACACGACAGAACGCGCGTCGAATGGGGCGACAGCCCTGACCCGCTTGCTACCATGGGGGACCTAACAGTCGAGTTCGACACCAGAGGCATGATGAATGAAGACGAGATCTCCATCTCAGCCTCGGGCGAATTTTCAGCGGAGGAACCAGAACTCGAGATCGAGGATCCGGGAGAGCACCTCCCTAGGACCTCGATACCTGCACTCCCTGAAACGGACTTCTCCATCCCGGCTCTGTTCGACCTGTGCCACAGAGCGGCGGACGCGTTGAACATCCCCTGGCCGGAACCCCCACCTTGCCAACAGGTCACGAGGCTGGCGGGGAACTATTTTTATTCAAAGCAACAGGCTACAACAAGGCAAAGGATGCCCATGTTCCCAGACTTCCTCACGGAACTGACCCGCACCTGGCCTCAGCCACGAGCACCCATGCTTCTCCCCCTCTCACAATTCCTTGACGTGGAGGGCATGGATCAGGTGGGAATAGCTAATGCACCTCAGATTGAGGACACGTTAGCGTCCCACCTAGCTCCCAGATCGTCAGGAACAAAGCCGACTCTCCCCAGCAAAGCTTGCAGAGCCTCAGCGTCGCTTCTCGAAAAGTGCTACAGAGCTCAAGGACTCGCGGCGCACGCCATGAACGTGTCAGCGATGATGCAGGCCTACCTTGCAGAAAAACTCCAACTACTGCAGGAAACCTCGGATAAGCAAGCTGCTGCCGAACTACTGGACGAAGCCTGCAGAGCTACAGACTTTGTGCTTCGTATGATGGGTACAACTGCTGTGGCTCAGGGCATAGGTATGAACGAAGTGGTCATCGCGCTCCGCCACCTGTGGATGGCGCTGACGGATTTACCAGGACAAAAGGTGCCTTTTCTCCACCACTCGATAGAAGCGGAGGGACTTTTTGGCCAGACTTTGGAACGAATTCAAACCAAGCTGGACCAAAGGCGCAGGCAGGCTGAAGCTCTCAGGGTGGGCATCCCTCGTCGGAGTTTCGCCCCACCCAGAGAGCCAGCTGGAAGCAGACCTGCACAGCTGCGGCACCGCTCGACTACGCGTGCACCACCGCAGAAGCGGACAGCATACGAGGAGGAGCCTCGGCAGAGACCCCCGCCGAGCCAACCTCGCTCCGAGCACGCATGGACTAAAAACAAGTTTGTCCCACGCCAAGCGAGCAGGCACAGGGCCTCCTCGGCGAACCGGGACACTCGTCAAAAACGTGCCTGATGAACCAGGTTCACGTTTACTTTTTCGACGACCTCCTGCCCACGTGGTAACAAGAGTGTTCGATCCTTATTCAGACTTTATTTGTAGCAAAGTACAAAAAGCTGATAATCATGTTGCATGCACAAACCATATTTTTCCTGCTGTGAGTGACATCAAATCATGTATGTCATTGCACGTAAGCACGAATAAACTCATAAAACAGCACATCCCTGTTTTATTGAAAAAAACAACAACAACAACACACCAACACAAATAAAGTCAACAGTACGGGCCTCTGGCCTGTCAGCCGTCATAAAGGGGGGGCCACATCCCCCTCCCTCACAGTTCATGGGGTGCTAGCCTATTCAATAAGCTCCAGCAGGGTGCCTTTGAACCTGTCTCCAAAAGGCAGACCCAGAGGCGTCTGTGAACAGACCCTACACCTCTCGCTAAAGCAGGTGGGAAAGGGCACGTGTCCCAGCCCCCGCTCCATTAGGAGCAAGGGGCCGGCTAATACACTAGCCAGACGACCACGTGACACGCTCACACCTCAGGAGAACATGTCGGACGCCCCAAAGCAGACACATTTTTCACACCCTCTGAAAAGCGGCTGTGATCACGCTTCTGTGCGTGTAAAAGGATTGGAGTTGAACCAGGTTTTTCCTCCTGATTTTGAAAGGAAACTGGGCTCCTTATCAACAAATTACCTTGAGTCTGCCAGCCACAAAGGATCGTCCCCACGTTTACACATCGCAGTTGCCCCTTTATTATTCATGAAGGACACACAAAGCTCGAACAGTGGAAGTGCAGCACGTGATTTTCCTCACAAGGTTGCATCAACTTTGTCCCCACACGGTATCCCACCTGGGGGGACAACAATTAAAGTCAGGAGGTCTGCTCGTTTACAGAAACAGCAGCCCCTCGACCCAACAGAAATACCTGTTTTGGAGGGAAACAGTAGTTTTCCTGCTCCAACTCATTCTAATAAAATTAATAGACTCCATCTGTCTTCGAGGAGACTCAATCAGAGAAGTCTGTTAACACATCAACGTGGAGGCCCGCTCCCCAACTTGGGCCCTGTTTACACGGACACTGTGTGGGGGAAACGCAACTTTTGGGTATGTTAATTAGGTTGAAAGTTTTGCGTTGACATGGGCGAATTCTGTGGATACGACTCTCTCCCCCCCCCCCGTACTCATGAATTTACTGTAGTTACCATGCTGGGCCTGTAGATGGCGCTGTGATCTTTGGAACCTTCACTACTGCGCATGCGTGCCACTGCTGCCTGAGGTAAACAAAGCACACGAGGCAGCCTGTTTTCCTCTCTGGCTAAAAGTTCAGCTACTACAAGTTGTTGTCAACAAGTTAACAACAAGTTAAAGCTGGAATTTGGATAAGAGTCAACAGATCTGACACCAAGTGGACCGCTTCATCTGCACACCAGTTGCTGACTGGACCGGAACCGAGTCAACATGTCTGACTTTAGTCCGTGAGAATCAGCTGATTTACAGCAGCGCTACAAGGTAAACCATGTTCTTAATAATGTTTCCTTGTGTTTAGTTCGATCACAGAACAACCAACTGAGGTTTTATTTTTATTTTTTTCCTGCGAGGTCGAAGCTGTTCCACGAAGCGGACCGGCGGTTCGGATCTGGGTCCAGTGTCCACCAGGATGAAAACAACAGAGTCCAGTTCATTAAAGTTCGGTTAACGTGTTTTTAAAAGTGTTCAATTTAATTCTCAGTGTTTGTGACATGAGTTTGTGGTGTTGAATAAATAAATAAATTAAAAATCAACCTGGTGTCTTCATTTTCAACATGCAGCATGTTAGGCATGACGTAACGAGTCCAGATAGCTTCATTTAGCTCAGATAAATTTAAATATCTCCCACGCTAACATAAATACTGTTTATTATTGTTAAACTGTTAATATATAGCACATTTAGTATGTTATAGTGCAGCGTGACACGTGAAATGTCCGACTGCCTCGTTAACAGACAACTGGATCCAGGCAGCTGGCTCTCTTCCAACACAGATGCAGGTAAGGTGTAGAATAATTAAATATGAGAATCAAAATATATTCCATCAGCTATAGTTCAGAAAGTGGTGCGTGTGTCCACTGTCCAGTCCACCGCCATTGTTAAAATGCCGGCTGTCTGCGCGTGCGTGCTGCGTGCATGTGTTCAAACAAAAGCTCCACGGGAGATGTTTACATTATCAACGGGGGGTCAGCGAAAAACTTCCACCTTGAGAGCAGGGTCAGAAAAGTATCGGTGTCATCGAGGGGGGCCAGCAGCGTCGTGTAGGCGATAAGCAAAGTCGCAAAGAGAAAGTAGCGGTTACACTCAAAATACGCGCCGTGTAAACTGGCCCTTGGTGGACTCTCAAAGTCTCACACAGAGAGTCACAGCCCAGCTGTTTAGCCCAGGTTCTGGAATTAATTCCAGCCTGTTAGCCGAAAAGGACAGACCGATGGCGTCGGGTTTGCCTGAGAACGTGGTGATAACTATACAAAATGCCCGTGCCGGGTCAACACAATCTCTATATGCACAGAAATGGCACATCTTCGAAGCCTGGTGCTCAGAAAGAAATATTACTTCTTATGCTTGCAACCTGGCTCAACTTTTAACCTTCCTTCAGGAATTACTGGAAAAGGGTCGTTCCTATTCAACGATTAAGGTGTTCCTTGCAGCTATCTCTGCCTGTCACGAGGGCTGGGGACACAGGACTCCTGGAGCACACCCAATCATAATGAAATATATGAAGGGTGTGCTTCGAACTTGGCCGCCCAGCAGGACCTTGACCCCTGGTTGGGATCTTGGTCTGGTCTTGGGGGCTCTTTGCGACCCACCATTCGAGCCTCTCTGCGAGATTAAGATACATCTTCTATCTTATAAAACTGCTCTTCTCCTGGCTCTTTGCTCGGCGAAACGCGTGGGTGACCTCCATGCATTATCTGTACACCCAATGTGTACCAGATTCGCCCTTGACGGGTCAAAGGTCACACTAAGGCCTAATCCCGCATATACTCCCAAGGTCCTGACCCTGAACCATAGGAGTCTGGACTTTGATCTCTCCTCCTTTCCACCTGCTCCTGTCCTTACCAAGGAACAGGAAAGGCTACAGGCTCTCTGCCCAGTGAGGGCTTTGCGCACCTACATGCAGAGGACAGCCGAATGGAGGAAAACAACCCAACTGTTCGTCTGCTTTGCCGCACCTGCTACAGGAAAGGCCCTATCAAGACAGCGCCTCTCACATTGGGTGACGGAGGCCATCAAGAGGGATTACGGTAGCAAGGGTCAACAAGTGCCCCCTGGAGTCCATGCTCACTCAACCAGGGACTTGGCCACTTCCTGGTCATTGTTCAAGGGCGTGTCAGTTGCAGACATTTGTGCTGCTGAGAACTGGAGCTCTTTAAACACTTTTGCAAAGTTTTGTGTGTTTTTTTTATTGATTTTAATTTTTCTTTTTACCGGTATATAGTTATTTTATACTGTTTTTATTGTGTTTTTAATGCTGTGAAGTGTCCTTGAGTGTTTTGAAAGGCGCTACCAAATAAAATGCATTATTATTATTACTACAGTTTGGATGTTACTGTGTGTGACGTCACTCAGGCTGTTCTTTCAAATGCTGCGTTCCAGTTACCTCGTATTTTGGGAACTACGAAGTGGCAGTGACGTCATCTCCCCATCTACCACTTGAAAACACGTTCCAGTTACCCTGGTGGTAAAACAAGATGGACGCACGCATTGTTTTTGTTGCTGTTTCGGAATATAATAAATTACTAAACATATATGCACTCCAGACAACCAGATATGCACTCCTGACACAGAACATGTCAAAGAAGAAAGATGAACGCCGAAGGTAATAGATTTAATATATATTTTTCTCGTTGGGAAAAAGAAAAACTGGCTTTACAGCTAAAAAAAAAAACGTCTTCGCTCACTGCACAGCAAAACATGTACAGTAGGGGGTTAAGTTAAGTTGCTAACACCGTTTGCTAACCCTGCTGACCACTTGACCAGGTCACCCTTGTAAAAGAGATCTCGAGCGGGCTTTACCTGGTAAAATAAAGGTGATTGATTTTATGATATATAACACCATCAGAAAGTTTTGGTTTGTAGCCTAACACTACAGTACTGTTGTTGTTTTTTTACAATCAACCTTTATTTAGTCAGGTAAATGTCATTAAAAAAGTGACCTGCTACAAACTAAAGAATGATTAACAGCAATGGTAGAATTTCCTTAAGCAATAGACAATAAACACAAGAGAGAAATATATATTTTATTTTATTTTAAAACAAAGTATCAAAGACTAGAAAAACATAAGGTAGATGTATAAATCAAACACAGGAACATATCTGCATTTGTTTTTTGCCAGGATTCCAAGAGATTCAACTATTCTCCAGATTCCAACAGTTTCCTGAAAGTAGCTGTCTGAAATGTGTATATTTCACATAAACAAGAAGTCAAATGATGAAAAAATGACAGAGAATTGCAGCTCATTATTAACTTTATGTCTGTCTGAAATAAACCCCGTTTTTCCATTGCAGAGTTGTCTTGGACCCTACCATGCTGGCAGGAAACCCATCTGAAGTGCAGGTGGAGACGGCTTCGTGACGTGCAGAATACCAGAACTGATGTGGTGGTGAAGATCATAGTGGCTGCCTGCATCCTCCACAACTTGGGACGTGGGCCATCACAAATTTGTCAGCAGCATGCAGACAGGTCGCCCAGGGAGGATGATGAAATGAATAACTCCTTAGAATTCCGGTGTGTAAAAGAAAAAAATAATAGGTAGTACCGGTATGTTGTTTTGCGTCTTCCTACATTAGCGCAGTTGTTCATGACAAAACTGTCTGTACAAATGTACTTAAAAGACTGTTATAATGAAGCTTAATAAACTTTTCTTTAAATACAGCATTTTGTCTTTGAGTTGTGACAAAAAGTTTAAACCGATGGGTTGCAGGTTTCTTGACAGGTTTCTTGGCAGTTCACCATTGTCTTTTACATTCTCACGCATGTGTTCAATCAAGAACAGTGTCTGCTCTTTATTAAAACTGTCATTCACACGGATGGGGGACTCTGCGTGGCTGCTGGTTGATGGAGAGTCTTCACAGTTCTCTGAAAAAATCATTTTAAAAGAAAAAAACAGTATTGTTAAATTCATTATACAGTAATTGGTTTGGTTTGCATTAAAACGTATTATTTCTACTAAATCTTACCAGCTGTGCTGTCCTGTGCAGGTTGGATAAGCTCAACTTTCATAGTGAGGTTTGCATCAATGTACAAACTGGACAAATCCCCTGCACTGCGATACAGGCTGCCAGAAAATGTTGTTGTTCTCTGCTCATCAACAAACATGTTGTTGTACTGGTCGAGGTAGACTGAAAACAAACACAAACACACACTTACTACACAAATATACACGTCCTAACACATAAATATCATACAGGATTATAGAATGTTTCTAAACACGGATCTTTGGAAACCAAATATATATTTTTTTAACCACAGTTTAGTGCTAATTTATAGTCAGTTCAACAAACAATGTGTGTTTAGTTCTGGGTTGCCTAACAAAAATAAGCCACAGCGCCAAAGAAAACAAGGGTAAAAAATATATATTTTAAAATAAAATTCATAACTAATAGTTACTTTTTTAATGTGCTAAATAATAAAATGTGGCGAATGAAAGTCGCTGCCGCTGGCCTACAGAACTGTTGTGATCCAAACAACGAGAAAAACAGCCGTACACCGCATGCCATGCAGCTAAACACAGGTTTTTAATGTGATCTGTGTTCACAAGCATACGCTTAAGCTGTGTGTGTGATTAAAAAACACACAACAACATTTTACAACTGTTATTTTAGTAAAAGTTAAGGAGTTCACTTACTGAAGACGCGAGTAGCCGCCATTTTGAAATCGTCACTGGGATAAACTGGGGGCCGAAAAAATTGCCCCACTTCACGAATGGGAGTTCCCCACTGGAGCGGGCGTTCCGGTTTAAATCCACCACTGGGACCTTGGAAATTCCCACAATACGAGGTTACTGGAACGCAGTATAATACACAATAGAAAGTAGCTTTGAGATGCCTTCTGGTCAAGGGCAGACGTTTTCACACTAACAGGCATTTTACTGAGCATTTCAAGGGCATGAATGAATTACGTTCCCATAGCAAGTATGTTGCACCGAGAGACTGAACTGAAAGGGAACTGAAAGTTATGCACCATAACTCATGTTCCCTGAAGGAAGGGAACGAGGTGCAACATAGCTGGCCCTTTTCAATGCTGAAAGCTCGGTGAAGTGCAAATTTTCGAGGAAGATGGAGGGGCGTCAGTCGCCTAAGTACCTAAAGGGCGGTACCTCTGGCGCGGGGTGACGCCCCCTGCCGTAAAAGGTGTGAATGTATTCCTTCAGGTAATCGCGCGGGGGCGCAATTCCCATAGCAAGTATGTTGCACCTCGTTCCCTTCCTTCAGGGAACATGAGTTATGGTGCATAACTTTCAGTTTTCTGCCTGATTTTTAGATAAGTTGTTTCTAATTTTAGCGATATTATGCAAAAATAAATAAAGTTAGTTATAAATAAAGTTAGACCAAAGTCAAACACCTGTCAAAGCTGAGGCAATTACACAATTAGCATCCAATCATCGTAAATTTGTGCTCGTCTTTTCTTCTTGCAGTACAAATGTCAGAGCGCTCGTAAAAGCTCCAGCAGCAACGACGATTCTGAGGTACAGTAAGTTTGAGACACTCCTGCATCATCACGTCTTTTTTCAGCATTACTGTATTTTGAGAGTAAAAGCTGTTTTTGTCCTCAGGCAAGTCTGCGCTTTGCTGATTTCAGCACCACGTTGACAGTGTTTGGACTGAAGCCAAGATCAGGTAATTATTTTTTCCACAACCCTTTATGTTTCAGGTGTATAAATGTCTCTCAACCGGGTTGTTATGTTTAGTTATCAAGTCATGTGGAAAAAAACTATTATGGCCATGCATGCTTGCACACTTTTGCAGATTATATTTCTCTGAAAAGGGCTTCAGAAATATGTTTATAAGAAATAAATCCCCCTTTTCATGCACTCACATGTCTTTTAAAAGTAGCCAGTGCATTCAAATCGGTTCATGTACAAAGTAAGTCCAGGCCCATGTGAGCTTGGTTTGCACCTTAAGCCAATTCTTTTTTCTTTCTTTTTTTGCCTTTCTCTGGAAGTGGAGAAGGCTTTTCTGTGGAACTGTTTCTGCACAGCTTTGCTTGGTCATGTATTATTTTTATCCTCGGTTCACACATAAATCTTGGCTTTTGTGCGGTAGGAAATGAGAAATGTTCTACTTATTAGTGATTTGTACCACCCTGGAAAAAAATGTTACTGCAGGATGAAAGCTTCAGAATCCAGTATGTGAAGGAAAAAGTTTATGCATTATCATGTTTAGGAGGTAGGCAACTTTAAAAATAGAACAAGAAGGCAACACAAAAACCTTTTACCCACAGCACAAAATACCCACAAATCAGCCACATTACGGTAAACTGAAGACATGAACAAATGTGACTGATATTGGTTTGGTGGGCTCCTCAGACTGAAGAAGTCCTTTGGATGAAGGACGAAACGTCTCAGCAACAAAAGAAACCATCCAGATGACCTGACTGAACATTGTTGGATTCCAACTCCATGTTTTACTTATAAACTGGAACTTCTAGCATTGATGTAGCTCATGTTCCTTTGATACTACCTGTGGCAGGCCATTGCGACATAAAATCAAACCTCACTGCTATCTCTAAATACTTGTTGTCCCTCCACATCCAGTTATTCTTGTGAGCATGATACCTTGAAAAACTTCTATTTTGGTGTGTGGCTCCATATCCGTTCTCAGACAAGCAAAAGCAAAAAAAAAAAAAACCTCCCTCTGTTCTTCTCCACAGTGTAACTCCTACCCACTTGAATATCTGGAATCAAAAACATTAAGGTTTACCTGCATTCCCTGTTCAGTTCCAGTCCAGAAAAACACTCATCTCAAAAACTACAAACATTTACTCTTCAAATCCTTCATTGACAGGAGACATCAGCTTACAGCTTGTTTCAGTAATATTCATCCTTGGTATAATAACTTGCTAACTTGTCACATTTGAAATTTAAAATGTTTAACGTAACATACTTGTAAAAATTACATTTAAGTCTCCACAAAAGAGAATGTGTTTGGAAAAAATTATTTAAAAATTTATAAAATTCTGTGAAAAATGTGTTTGTTTATTGTAACGGCTGCTCTTAGATATACTATATTGTAAATACCCATAATTAATCTCTTCCTTATCAAAACTAACATTTCAAATAGTCATAGGCCTTTTTTCCTTTTCCATAAACAACATTTCAGATAAACAAGCAGTATGATGATGTCCCCCATCGCTGAGTGATTTGATTAGTGAATGTTTGTAGTTTTGCAGATGAGTGTTTGTCTGGACTGAAATTGAACAGAGATTGTAAGTAAAGTGTTTTTGGTTCAAATATTCAAGTGGTAGGAGTTCCACTATGGAGAAGAACAGAGGGAGTTCTTTATTTTATTTATGTATTCGCTTGTCTGAGTCAGAGCAGAGTGACAAATGGTTTCCTGTTCCAAATACGGTATCCACAAGTACATTCAGAAAAATTGGTGTCAAAATATCTGTTCAGGCAGCTTCTACATCTATTCTGCATCAGCATCCTTAAAAATTCCTGTTTTATAACTGTGTCGTTTTTGAACATGCGTAAGAATCTGAGTTTCATTGAGAGCACTCATGCTAAAGTAACCCCGGTACAGCTCTGCGTTCGGCCGTACGCCGCTCTACGCCGTACGTACGCAGAGGCACAAGCGTACCCCCGCAGGGCATGTACTCGCCAAGCTCAAATTTTACGACCGCGAACGCGAGGCGCGTTGTCTCACAATAAACTGCCCGGCGCCGGACTGTTTTGTATGTGACACAAATTTATTAAATTCCTCTTCTTCATCCCTGATCTGGGCTTTTCTTTAGTTTTTTTTTTTGCCAAAAGTCAAGTGATCGCTTCCTCCTCCGTTGACTCCATGACTGAAATGATGAGGAAATGAATGAATTTGTCACGAGCGAATGAATCTCGGGTCCTACGTGGCTGCGAGAGGTTCTGTGGATTTCCTGGTGGGCTGTGGGCTGCAGGACCAGCGCTCCCTGTTTTTTATTTTATTTTGTAGAACTTTTTAATAAGATATAAACACAGAACACTACTGTGCTGAAGCTGCCGGCTCGCCTTTTTTTTCTCTCCCCCCGACCTGTCAATCAATTCAGTAGGCGGGTCAGCAAATGACCAATCAGCGAACACTCTGCGCTGTGGCTTCTCAAATGACGTCAAGAATTTGGAGCGAAAACACGAGAATGAACGCGAGAACGAACGCAGAGCTGTGCGGGCGAACGCACGCGCACAGAACACGCGCACGGAGCGGCGTTCGGCTGAACGCAGAGCCTTAAGATGCAAACAGAGTAAATAAACGTATCATTCAATTCTGGAGGAAATATGTATTTTCATCTAGCAATAAAGGATGAATTAACACGTTTTTTGTCCACAGAATAACTTTATTTTGGGGGACTTTAATCTAAAAAGATAAAAGATAAGCAGACCACGCTTCAGTGATTAGTTATGGTTTAAATCTAACAAACTCCTATCCCGCTGAAATGAAACAGTCCTCACCTGCACTGACATCAACCTGACTGTTTTTAACTGCTCTTTATTTGGTTTTCACATTTCACTGTGTTTTATCTGGAACTCAAGACAGCACTCTGTATTTACCAATCCAGCCTTCAGCAAAGGAAACCGTCAGGACTTCAGCTCAACAGACCCCAGCTTCACCATGAGGAGGAAGATGGAGCACCTGCGGGAGGAACTGGAGCAGATCGGACTCCTACGGCAGGTCGGACACCTCACAGCTTGTTTACGTCTTGTTATTCTTCATGACTCACACTAAGAGCAAGGTCTGCCAAGCCCTGGTCGTTTTCCAGTGTTTACTCCTTTAAGCAACGTAGTGAACTCTAAATGTCGAGTGTTTTCTCTCGGGGTGTTCCCTCTACGACGTACGCAACTGTCTGGACTTGTCTCCTTTTGCTCAGCTGATGTTGTGCAACACACGGAAACAAACTGACGTTTTTCTTACTAACCATTCAAATTCATTTCTACTTTGTTATGTGTCTTCTCCAGAAAATCAGTTTTAAGCCACAGGAACAGCAAGACTGATAAATTGTGTTGTTTTTGATAAGAGGCTTTTTCAAACTGTGGCAGATCTTGAAATTGACAACTAGCCTAGTCGTGATTTGGAATTCCCCCAAAGGATTTTGAGATTGTCTTCAAACTTGCAGAAATAAATTAATATATCTATATATAATCTATAATCTAATAAAAAGAGAATAAAATGACATTGTGCCCCTTCAAAGATAATGCAAACCTGATTTATCTGATTGTTACAACATCATCGTCCCTATGGGGGAGTTATTCTAAATATGTACACAGTGATAAGAAAAAAACATGTTTGAAACTTTCTAAGAATTAAGACAGAGAAAGTAAATTATGTAATATGAGTTTTAGTAAACTCTTGACAGCTGAAATGTGACACAGTTGTCTCAATGTGTTGAGCAGATTACAGTTAAAGGGGACCTCAGATGCATTTTTTAAAATTTTATGTTATTTCTGTGTGCTATCTAGACCCTATTCCTTCAATTTAATGCACAAAATAATTCTTAGATAATTAATTATACCCTTTTTAATTCTGCCATTTTTAACTTTCGTTTTTTGAAGTCCACGCCCTTCAACGATCTGTTAACGCCCTCTGTAACAGCCAGTATCTGTAATGTGTTGTTGTTTTAAAATTAGCTCTTTTTTTATTACTCATTTGACTTACTGTTAGTGCTAGCTTAAGATAACTTACCGAAACTCGTCTGAGCGCGCCGCCATGAGCTGCTCCTTTTAGCATGAGACCTGCCGAATCCGAAGCTAATGTTAGCTTGTTCCTCTTCCGGTGTTCGCCAGCTCCGCTCGTTGCACGCGGAGATTTTGGGAGTTATCGCTGTTCCAGTCAAGACAACACAAAGTTCACCAAGTGTCTCCCGTAAATTAATCCGTAAGGAGAAGGTCCTCGCTGCTGCGAGGCTGCTGCAAGGCTGCAACGAGGCTGTACAATTGAAGCTCCGCTCCATCCGCCAGAAGCAGTGTCCCGTTGCCGCCGGTCCCTATGCCGGGGGTCCGCTCGTTTAATTTTTGCCGGCTGCGCGTTGGGAGCGATCGCAAATACACTAAAAATTGAACTAAAACATAAAAATAACAATTATACTTTATTTATAAAGCCATTTAAAAAACCACAGCTGCAACAAAGTGCTGTACACATGAAATTAAGAACATATAAACAAAAGATGAGATGAAATCATGAAAAACAACAGTCATGTGTTTAATACAGAAGTGGGTTGAGCCTAACCAGGGGTTGCTAGGTGAGGGGCTGGACTCAGGTTGGGGTGGGTTGTCCTAGCGCTTGTGACGTCACAAGCGCGATTGACTTCCAGTTTATTTCAAAAACGAACCGTTTTTATCACAGATAAATAAATCTACTTAGAGTAAATAAACCACTGGGTGCATTTTTTGGCACAAGGACTGTTTTTTTATGAAGTAAATACCCAAAGTTGAGTAAAAAAAACATTAAAAAGTGAATTTTGCATCTGTGGTCCCCTTTAATACCGTAGTTACAATTAAGGTAGAACTGTCATTTATCTGACATCAGTCAAAACGCGCTTGATGCATTAACATGGTAAATGTCTGATTCTTATATAAGCTGATTTTATATCCAGAAATCTAACTTTAACCTCCCGTCTGCAGTTTGGCTCATAATTTTAGCCTAAAAACATAAAATCCACAGTTTTAATAGAATCCAACAGCAATGAACTCTCTTGGCCTTCAACACCTTCAAAGAAGGCCTAAAAATTCAGCACATATAAAATGTTACATTTAAAATTTGAATTTAAATATTTATTTAATATAAAACAAAACAAAAAAACTGTAGTTTTTCACATTTTCTGCTAATTTCTCTTACGTTCTGGTAATTAATTTGCAGTTTAGCAAGATTGTTTTAAATTCATGAAAATGCAGTTATCCAATCAGATGGTTTTAAATTTTGTCTCCAGGTAGAGACAGAAGGAGCTCTCAGTTGTTAGAACTTCCCTGTCAGGAGAGAAGGCTGAGCTCAGTCAGAGGCACTGCAGGATGAGTTTGTTTAATAACTGACTGGAAGATTAACCAATCACAGTGCTGGTGTGGAGGAGGCGGGGTTAAAACACATGACACTGAGCCTTCAGGAATCCCCTCTAGGCCATATTTTGACCATGGGAAGATTTGTGATGCATTCATTTGCAATCTGTAATTAAAAAAATCTGGTTACTCTAAAAAAAATGAAGGTAAATACCAAATTTAGATTTACACATAATTTTACAGAAACAGCACGTTATCTGAGTTATTGTTCAATTTCAGTGTGAGTTATTGAAATTACATGTTGTACTTGAACGCAAGACACTGTGAGCCATATGGACTTCTGGGTAACCTTGGGAATGATAAAGGTGCACTTTTTCATATTTTTTCCGTTTAGTGTTGGACTGGTGTTTATGTTCAGGTTGTTCTTACTGACTGTTAAAATGACACCGTCAGTCAGATGTTGTACCTGATGGATGAAAAATAGGAGAGGCACTTCCTGTCAGTGGCGTTCTAAAGGCAAAACTGAAGATAAAGTGATGAAATCGCACTGTGGATCTGTGTTTTTGACGTTAGTATTTTATAATAATAATAATAATAATAATAATCATTTTATTTAAAAGCGCCTTTCAGAACACACAAGGACACTTCACAGCAAGAAACATATCACAGAGATTGTGTAAAAACAAACAACAAGCACAGTGCAGACATCAAGATAATAAATTGAAATATAAAATACATAAAGAATATAAAATACAAAATAATATAAAATATATTTAGTAAAGTTAATGATAAGCTAGTCTAAAGAGATGTGTTTTAAGGGCAGTCAGTCTTGAACAGAGAAAGGGAGGTGGGGTTTTGTAGGTCTGGCGGTAGAGCGTTCCAGAGGTGAAGGGCAGAGCAGGTGAAGGCCCTGCTCCCCATGGTGGAGAGGCGGGCAGAGGGTACATGGAGATGTAGCAATGAGGAGGATCTGAGAGAGCGTGATGGGATGGAGATTTGTAGGAGGTCAGATAGATAAGGAGGGGCAAGGTTGTGGATAGCTTTGAAAGTGAGAAGTAGAATTTTGAAGACAATGCATGATTTAACCAAGAGCCAGTGGAGCTACTGCAGGACAGGAGTGATGTGGTTACAGTATAGGAGGAGGTTTGAGTAATGACACGGGCAGCTGAGTTCTGGACCATCTGGAGCTTGTGGAGAGATTTGTTAGGGAGGCCATAGAGAAGGGAGTTGCAGTAGTCAAGCCGGGAAGTCACAAGACTGTGCACAAGGATGGCTGCGGAGTGGGGTGTGAGAGAAGGATGGAGACTGTTAATATTACGGAGGTGGAAATAGGCAAACCGAGTAACATTGTTGATGTGTGAGGTGAAGGAGAGAGTGGTGTCGAGGATGACACAGAGACTCTTGACCTGAGGGGAGGGGGATAGCAGAGAGTTGTTAAGGGGGACGAGAAGATGTTCTGATTTTGAAATAGAGTTTTTGGTACCAACAAGAATGATTTGGTTTTTGTTACTGTTTAGTTGAAGGAAATTGTTAGAAAACCAATGATTTAGCTCATTGAGACAATTGGTGAGGATGGAGGGTGGGTGGGTGGAGTTTGGTTTTGTAGACAAGTAGAGCTGTGTGTCATCAGCATAGCAGTGGAAATGGACACCGTATTTGCAGAAGATGTGACCTAGAGGAAGGAGGTAAATGATGAAGAGGAGGTGTCCGAGGACAGAACCTTGGGGGACACCCGTGGAGACAGGGGAAGACTGGGAACGGAAGGATTTAATCTGAATGAATTGAGTGTGGTTGGAGAGATAAGAGTTGAACCAGTCTAATGTAGTACCTGAGATGCCAATGGAGGTTAGTCTGTTGAGGAGGATAGAATGACAGATGGTGTCGATGGTAGAACTTAGATCAAGTGGAATGAGGATGGACAGAAGACCAGAGTCAGCAACAAGAAGAAGGTCGTTCGTAATTTTTATTAGAGCTGTTTCGGTGCTATGGTGGGGGCGAAAACCAGATTGAAACTCTTCATAAATGTTATTGTTGGACAGGTGAGAGTGAAGTTGACTAGCAACAACTTTTTCAAGAACCTTGGAAATAAAGGGCAGATTGGAGATCGGACGAAGATTCCTGAAGTTGGTGAAGTCAAGACCTGGTTTCTTGATGATGGGGGTGATGGCAGCAGATTTGAAGGCTGTGGGAACAATGCCAGAGGTTAGGGAGGAGTGGATGATATTAGTGATGATAGGGAACAGAGACGGGAGACAGGATTTAACAAGAACTGTGGGAAATGGATCAAGTTGACAGGATGAGGACTTGGACTTGCTGATAATGTCAGCAATGTCATCAGCAGAGGGGAGGGAGAAGACAGAGAAAGGGAGGGAGGGAGGGGGGAGTTCAACATAGATGCTGGGGGCAGTATTTGGTCCAAGGTGTTTATGAATTGAAATAATCTTTTCATTGAAATATACATCAGTGAGTTGCAGAATTCTGTGGAAACCATGTGAGAGGGTAGAGAGTTATGAGATGAGACAGAACGGTGAAGGAGAGAGAACAATGTCTTTGAATTGCCAACATTGGAACTGATGATGTCAGAGAAGTAGCTGGATTTGGCTTGAGAAATACTGTCCTTCTAATGGATGATGTGGTTCGCATAAAGTTCCTTGTGAATTGTGAGACCGTTTTTTTATATAGACGCTCTAGCCGCCGACCTTTGGATTTCAGGGAATGGAGTTCTGGAGTGAACCAGGGTGCAGAGTTGGAGAAGGAAACAGACCGGGTTTTCAAATGAGCAACAGAGTTAAGGGTGTTGGTGAGGCTGTTATTGTAGAATGTGAAAAGATCATCTGGGTTAGAAGAATTGAATGTGAAGAAGGTATTATCAATATGAGATAAAAGAATGTCATGGTTGATATTCTTGATATTACGGAAGGAAAGAGTGCATTGAGGTTTCTCTGAGGAAAATTTAAAATTGACATTGAATGAAATCATTAGGTGATGAGTAAAAGGAAGTTCATCAGAAGAACAGTTAAGAGGAGAGAGTCCGGAGCAGCAAAGTAAGTCTAAAGTGTGGCCCTTTATGTGGATTAGAAAGTTGATGAATTGTCGGAAGCCACAGCTGTCCAGGCAGGATGTGAAGTCTCTGGTGAGGGGGTTGTTGTCTTCATCCATATGAATATCCATCCGTTCACCCACCCGCCCGTCCTCTTGTTCTGGAGTCAGGTCTCGGGGAAAGCAGCTATAGTAGGGAGGTCCATACATCTCTCTAGTCTCGCTAGTCTCTCCAACATGTTTTGGGTCTTCCCCAGGGCCCAGTCAGGCATACCCAGAGCACCTCCCTAGGAAGGTGTCTAGGGGCATCCTTACCAGATGGTTGAACCGCCTCAACTAGCTCTTCTTGATGTGGAGGAGCAGCATCTTTACTTTAAATATGTTTATGGTTTTTAAAATGTCAAACTCCTGCATCTACTGTATTTTAAAGTAGTGACTCGCTGAGCTGCGACTGTAGATGAGCAGCATTTGTCAGAGAGTCTCCAGATTATCTCACAACACGTGAGGCTTTTCTCTCACAGGCTCACAGTCTGTTTCTCTAAAAATAGTCACATACATGTAGTTGTTGTCTTAAATCCATCTTGAACTCTTTTTGACTTTTTTGCGGGTGTCTCTGATCATTCCAGAGAGTGCTTTCCTAAGATAGAAGACATGTCTACGTACATCAGCCAACTGGTTGATCCACTGTGGGAGGGTGCTATTTATAAGACTGAGCTGAACACAGCTTCTCAGACTGAGGAAGTCTTTCGGACGAAAGATGAAACGTTTCTACAGTTTTTTTGCTTTGTTTTGTTTTGTTTTTTGAATGTCCAGAGGACCAGACTTAGCTTTTTTGGATGTCCAGGTACATCTCTTCCAGCTCTTCTGGGAGGAATCCAAGGTCTTCTCAGGCCAGCCAAGAGATGTGGTCTGTCCAGCATGTCCTGGGTCTTCCCTGGGGTCTCCTCCCTGTTGGACATTCCTGGATTACCTCTCTAGGGAGGTGTCCAGGGTTCATCCTTACTAGATGCCTGAACCACCTCAACTGGTTCCTCTGGATGTGGAGGAGCAATGACTGTACACCTAGTCTCTCCTGTATAGCTGAACTTCTAACCCTATATTTAACGAAGAGTCCAGCTACCCTACAGAGGAAACTCATTTTGACTGCCCATATCCACAATCTCGTTCTTTCTTTCATTGCCCAGAGTTCATGACCATAGCTAAGGGTAGGTCTAGGACTGACTAGTAAACAAAGATCTTCTCTTTGCATCTCAGCTCCCTCTTCACCACAACAGACCACCCCAGAGTCTGCAATACTGCTGAAGCTGCACCAATCAAAGTCAAAGTCAAAGTCAACTTTATTGTCAGAACTGGGCAGCACGGTGGCACAACTGGTAGAGCTGCTGCCTCTCAGCGAGAAGGTTGCCGGTTCAAATCCCGGTCCGGGGCCTTTCTGGGTGGAGTTTGCATGTTCTCCCCGTGCATGCGTGGGTTTCCTCCGGGTACTCCGGTTTCCTCCCACAGACCAAAAAACATGCTTGTTAGGCTGATTGGTGACTCTAAATTGACCCTAGGTGTGAGTGTGAGAGTGGATGGTTGTTTGGTGTGAGTGAGACAGGTCCCTCTTGTAAATGAGTCCCCGTGACTCAACGAGGCTAGCCTGTATAAATAAAGGTTGAATGAATGAATGAACAATATGTACAGGACATACACAGGACCGAAATTGCGTTTCTCTCAGTCCCTCGGTGCAACAGTAACCATCTAAACACTAAACACTAAAACATTTAATAAACATAAGCATAAAATAGTAAAAGTGTAACACTGTCCTGAGTTTTTTCATAATAGTATAAAAGTATGAAAATTTACACCAACACTGAAACACCAAACACCCCTAAAACACCAAACACCCAATGAACATAAGCATAAAATGAAATAATAAAAGTGTAATACTGTCCTGAGTTTTTGCATAGTAGTATAAAAAGTATAAAAAGTATATCTATAAAATAAACTGAAGGTTCTAGCATTGACATTTGCAAAGAGTGGCACAGCAGCATATAAGTTAATGTACACAGTATATGTATGAGGTATTTGATGTTGGTATATAGGCAAAGTGGCATATGCAGTGAGGCACATAAGGCACATTTGGCATCCTTAGAGAGAGAGAGAGAGAGAGTCAGAGAGTCTTTATTGTCATTTGCACCGCATGTGGTACATGAGATGAAAACGAGATTATGTACACGAGGTCCCAGTTACATCCAACAACAAATGAAAGAGAAAAACAGTAATAACATCGAGAACTAACTAAGAAAAACATCAACTAGTAATACACTAAGCCTAATATAGTGGGAATAAACAGCAGCACGAACATGAGTTTGTATGAGCAGATGGTCACAGATGGTCACAGATGAACACAGCAACAAGAAAACATATCAGCATCACCATGATGTGATATTTTGCAGTGTTTATTTTAATTTTATTTTTATTTATTCATGAGTCTAACAGCCTCAGGGTAGAAGCTGTTCCTCAGTCTAGTGGTTCTACACTTGATGCTCCTCAACCTCCGTCCTGAGGGGAGTAATAATAATAATAATAATAATGAATTCAATTTATAACGCACTTTTCATTAATGAAAATCTCAAAGTGCTACACGGTGCAACAGAAATTAAATGTCAATAAAACAAGTAATAGAACAAGTAAAATCAATAACAGTATCAACTAAGATCAAAAGTAGAATCATGAGGAGGCAGAGTATGCTCGGTTGAAAAGAAAGGTCTTCAAGCCGCTCTTAAAGTCAACCACAGACTGTGGGACCCTCAGACAGTCAGGAAGAGAGTTCCACAGGCGGGGGGCAGCCACACTGAAAGCCCGGTCTCCCATGGTCCTTAATTTGGTTCTCGGAATGTGAAGGAGATTACTGTTCTGTGACCGCAGCGACCGGGTGGATGAGTGTGGAATAAGAATATCCTTCAGATAATCTGGTGAAGTTCCATGTAAGCATTGATGTGTAATGAGAGCAGTTTTGTACTGAATTCTGTAGGCGACAGGAAGCCAATGAAGGTTATGAAGAATGGGCGTAATATGTTCAAATTTACGAACTCGCAACAAGATCCTTGCAGCACTGTTTTGAATATATTGAAGTTTCTGAAGGTTTTTGCCAGGGATTCCAATAAACAGGGAGTTGCAGTAGTCGAGCCTGGAGGAGACAAAAGCATGGACGAGCTTCTCAGCATCGGAAAAAGTTAGGGATGGGCGAAGTCTAGAGATGTTTCGAAGATGGAAGAAGCAAGTTTTAAACAGAAGCTTAATGTGATTTTCAAATGTAAGATTGGAGTCCATTTTTATTCCAAGATTAGTAACAGAGGTGGAGAGGGGGATGTCTTGTCCAGAAAAGGAAAGTGTTGTTATAGTAGATGTCTGTACCTGGTGAGGGGTGCCAATCAGTATGGCCTCGGTCTTGGAGCAGTTTAATTGAAGAAAGTTCTGATTCATCAAAGTCAAAGTCAAAGTCAAAGTCAACTTTATTGTCAGATCTGCAATATGTACAGTGCAGGACATACACAGGACCGAAATTGCGTTTCTCTCAGTCCCTCGGTGCAACAGTAAACATCTAAACATTGAAACACTGAAACATATAATAATAGACATAAGCATAAAATAGTAAACCTAACACTGTCCTGAGTTTTTTGCATAGTGGTATAAGAGTATGAAAATTTACACCAACTCTAAAACTAAAACATTAAACATTTAATGAACATAATATTGTCCTGAGTTTTTGCATACTAGTATAAAAAAAGAGTATAAAAAGTATAACTAAAATAAACTAAAGGTTTCTAGCATTGACATTTGCAAAGTGGCAAAGCAGCGTATGAGTCAATGTACACAGTATATGTATGAGGTAGTAGTTGATGTTGTTGTAGAGGCAAAAAGTGGCATATGCAGTAAGGCACATTGGGCATCCCTAAATAAGACCGTTCAGAGCACACTGTATATGTACCAGCAGTGGTGTAGATACTAGAGTAGTGTAAATAAATGTAAACAGTAGTAATTACATGTAGGCAGTAGTAATAAAAGTAAACAGTATTAATAAATGTAAACAGAGAATGTAAACAGTATTATGATTATAGGCAGTGATGTAATACAGACATTAGTGCAAGTATGAGAAGTAGTGCAAACTGTATGAGCACATGACCGAGAGTTCAGTGATCAACCCGTTTGATGACAGAGTCTAGTGTTAAAAACTTTGTGTTGAGTGATAATATGTGAGAAAGTTTTAGTGTTAAGGCAGTTCAAATGGGAGGGGAGGCAGAGCAGGCAGAGTGTTTAGCATTCTGACTGCCTGATCATCCATGCCCTAATTGCCTCCAGGCAGGCAGAGAGGGCAGTGAGTGAAGATGGAGATGACAAGGTGGAAGATGAGGATGCTCCAGTCCTGATGTAAAGCTGTGTATCGTCGGCATAACAGTGAAAAGAAATGTTGAACTGATTAATAATTTGACCTAAAGGCAGCATGTAAAGGGAAAACAACAGGGGCCCCAGAACCGACCCCTGAGGGACACCACAGGAGACAGAGACTGTCTGGGACGTGGCGTTGCCAAGACTAACACATTCCAGCCTATTGGAGAGGAAAGATTTAAACCAGTCCAGGACGGTGTCACAGAGACCGACCTCCACATGAAGACGGTGGAGGAGGATACTATGGTCCACAGTGTCGAAGGCTGCAGTGAGGTCAAGGAGGACAAGGATGGAGGGAGAGCCAGTGTCAGCAGCCAAGAGGACATCATTAGTAACTCTCAGCAGTGCAGTCTCAGTACTGTGAGCTGCCCTGAATCCAGACTGGAACTTCTCATACAGGGAGTGTTGTTGTAAGTGATCCTGCAGCTGAGCAGCAACTGCTTTTTCCAGCACTTTAGACAGAAAAGGGAGGTGTGAAATTGGGCGGTAATTAGAAAAAATGTCGGGATCCAAATTAGATTTTTTCAGAAGAGGCCTAATGATGGCAGTTTTTAGAGGCAGTGGAACATGACCAGATTGAAGAGACTGATTTATTATTTGAGTGATAAGTGGGCCTATTGCAGAGTGATTGGATTTTATGAGAGACGAGGGGAAAGGATCCAGGGCGCAGGATGAAGGCTTCATTTTCTTGATGATGGCCTCCACCTCACTCTGAACAACTTCGTCAAAGCTGTTAAGGGTCCCAGAATGCAGACGGGTAGATGGCACACTGAGAACAGGGAGGTTGTGGAGCTGAGATCTGATAGTGTCAATTTTGGTTTTAAAAGATGAAAGAAACAGGTCGCATTTTTGAGCAGAGTCCTCAAGAGTTTGTTTAATGGGATTAAGCAGACGAGTTATTGTGGAGAAGAGCTGTTTAGAGTTTCCAGGGCAGGTGTTGATGATGTTGGAATAATATTTGGAGCGTGCTTCTTTAAGAGAATAGGCGTACGCTTTCTGATGTTCTTTGTACGCCTGCTTATGTACCGAGAGACCAGATGATTTTAGACGTCTCTCGATAGCACGGCCAGTTGCCTTCATCTTGCGCAGCTCATCAGTGGGGCAAAGAGTGAGTGTGCTGGATGAGTGAGGTCTTTCATGATACAGGTGGCTCTTTTCCTGCATCTAGAGGTGTAAATGTCTGTGATGGTGGGGAGACTGACTCCAACAGACTTCTGTGCAGCCTTCACCACTCTCTGCAGAGCTTTTCTTTCTTCAACTGTGCAGCCTCCATGCCACACGTTGATGCTGGAGCACAGGATGCTCTCCACTGCACACCTGTAGAACGAGGTGAGAACTGGGCTGCTCAGACCGGCTCGTCTCAGCCGTCTGAGGAAGTAGAGTCTCTGATGACCTTTCTTGATCAGGCTGGTGGTGTTGTTGCTCCAGCTGAGGTTATCATTCAGGTGTACACCCAGGTATTTGTAGCTGGAGACCACTTCCACTGCAGACCCACCTATTACCAGTGGGGCATGGGTGTGTTTGTTCCTTCTGAAGTCCACAATCATCTCCTTTGTCTTCTTCACATTCATGTGAAGATTGTTCTCTTTGCACCAGCTCTCCAGATGTTCCACCTCCTGTCTGTAGCTGGACTCATCATTGTTTGTGATGCATCCCACCACCGCTGTATCATCTGCAAACTTAACAATATGACAGCCTGGAAGTGTGGCTGTACAATCATATGTGAGCAGAGTGAACAGAAGGGGGCTCAGCACACATCCCTGAGGAGAGCCAGTGCTGAGGGTTATGGTGGAGGAGGAGAAGTTGTGGATCTTCACGGACTGTGGTCTGTCTGTTAAGAAGTCTAGTATCCAGTTACAAATAGAGGGGCTTAGTCCAAGTGTAGATAGTTTGTCTATCAGAGTTTGGGGGATCATGGTGTTGAAGGCAGATGTGAAGTCCACAAAGAGCAGACGCACGTATGAGTCTTTCTGATCCAGGTGGGTGAGAGCAGTGTGGACCACGGAAGAAATGGCGTCCTCTGTTGATCGGTTCTCACGGTATGCGTATTGATGAGGGTCCTCATTGATGTTGACGGTTGCCTTGATGTGGGACATGACCAGTTTCTCAAAACATTTAGCGACTATCGGGGTGAGGGCCACCGGTCTATAGTCATTCAGACCAGTCACTGTGGAGCTCTTTGGGACTGGGATGATGGTCGCGGTCTTCAGGCAGGTGGGAACTGACTCCAGTGCAAGTGAGGTGGTGAAGATGTCAGCCAGCACCTCACAGAGCTGGTCCGCACATTCCTTCAGAACTTTCCCTGGGATGTTGTCTGGTCCGGTTGCTTTATGAGGATTAATCTTTCTGAGACTGCCTCTCACTTCTGCTGCGGACACCCTGAGATGCTCTTCATCTGGTGATGAGGTGAGTCTGGTGCTAGCAGGTCTGTTTGGATCCCATGATCATAGATAAGGCTAGTCAGAGAATGCTGTACATGTATCTGCAGTAGTGTAGATAAAAGTAGTGTAAATGTAAACAGTAGTAATAAATGTAAAGCAGTAGTAATAAATGTAAACCGTCTGTCCATCTCACGTTCCCTCACTCGTGAACAAAATCTGAGATACTTGAACTCCTCCTCTTGAGGCAGAACGTCACCCTCACCCTTTTCCCAAATATTCTGGCCTCCAAACTCTCCGAATACCACTCAGATGAAACCTCCCAGTATTATTATATTGTCATATTGTTGTGGCAAATCAGTGTAGAGTGTGTTGCAGTTACTTTTTATTATTAGCATCTTGTAAATATATATAAATAAAAATAAAAATCCGGGAGGAAATCCGGGAGAAAAACCGGGAGGAGACCCAGAGGAAGACCCAGGACGCGCTGGAGGGACTATGTTTCTCGGCTGGCCTGGGAACGCCTTGGGATTCCCCCGGAGGAGCTGCTCCAAGTGGCTGGGGAGAGGGAAGTCTGGGCCTCCCTACTTAGGCTGCTACCCCCGCGACCCGACCCCGGATAAGCGGAAGAAGATGGATGGATGGATGAAAAATAAAAATCAAACACCCGGAGGACAGCAATGTGATTGGTTTCTTGTTCCTGTGTGCAGAACATTGAGTCCAGACTGAAGGTGTTGCTTCCAGATGATGTTGGAGCTGCTCTGATGGATGGAGTCGTTCTCTGCCATTTAGCCAATCACATATCTCCCCGCTCTGTTGCCAGCATTCATGTCCCGTCACCTGCAGTGGTAAGTAACCTGAACAGTCCAGTAGGTCTGATAATTTTAAATTACAAATGTCACAATGTTCCAAAAGAGATCATTTTATCACAATACAGTAAATAAACTTTGACCTAGAGACATCTTCAGCTAATTTTAGATAAACTGAGGTCCAAGTGAAGGCATTTTTCATTGATTGCTGCAGTAACGCTCTGTGTTTATGCCGTTTGCAAGTATTTTTAAACAGAAAACAAGTGGTACGATGAAGTCCCCCGTTGCTTAGGTATTTAGTGAATGTTTGTAGTTTTTAACATGTGTGTTTTAACAGGAAATGCGGGTCAACCCTAATGTTTTTGTTGCAAGATATTCAAGTGGGTAGATGTTACACTGTGGAAAAGAACAGAGGTGAGGCTTTTTTGTTGGCTTTTCCAAAGTGACCTAGAGTGACAGATGCTGACATGTGGAGGGAGCAATTTTATCTGCCACCACCAGGTGCAATGGAGAAACCAGAGGGTGGCCAAGGTTATTCTTCAGCCACCCCAATCATTAGAGGGAGCTATACCTTTAAGCCAGCTGT
>JBBPBX010015129.1:0-39216 GCA_038048925.1 Garcialebias charrua
TTTTAAATCACTAATGGCTTGCTTTATGTGTTTTCCCTCCATCAGGTTGGGACACACATGGTGGAGGATCTTGAAGATGCAGCAGCAGAGTATCTGTACGTACTCAAGCTTGGGGACAGTCAATGTTGTTCCCAAGCTTTTGTTATCATAAATGGAACTGCTATGGAGCATCCATTTCTTGTGGGTGCTGCTGTTGATGGCTGTTTTAAAGTTTTTTGTGTTTTTGGTACCATACCATACCATTTTATTTATAAAGCACTTTCAACAGGAACAAGTCCACACCAAAGTGCTGAACAAACACGCAACAGGCAACACAGACAATGAAGTACAACACGAAAAACATAAAAACATTGCAGATCATAAGTAAAACGATCAAATATAAATCAGCTGGCATTGAAAGCAATGGAGTAGTAGTGAGTTTTTAACCGGGATTTGAAAACTGAGAGGGAGGGGGCCTGTTTGATGAGCAGCGGTAACTCGTTCCAGAGTCTTGGGCCTGCTACAGAGAACGCCCTGTCACCTCTGCGCTTAAGGCGAGTTTCTGGAACTATTAAGAGTACCTGATCCTCTGACCTCAAAGCACGTGGAGGGACATATGGGTGTATCAGATCCGAGAGATAGGCGGGGGCGAGACTGTTCAGCGATTTGTAGACATACATGAGAATTTTGAATTGGATTCGAAGATGAACCGGTAGCCAGTGAAGGGAGGCCAAGACTGGTGTAATGTGCTCTCTTTTGCGTGTGCTGGTTAAAAATCGGGCAGCTGCGTTCTGAACCAGTTGTAATCGTGCAATGGTGGCTTGACTGACGCCAAACAGAAGTGAATTGCAGTAATCAAGCCTAGATGTAATGAATGCGTGAATCACTGTCTCCAGGTTGTTTTTTGATAATATGGGCTTCAGCTTAGACAGACGCCTCAGCTGGAAAAAACAGGATTTGACGATCATGTTTACATGACTGTTGAGTTTCATGGAAGGATCCATTATCACTCCCAGATTTGTGACTTTTTGTTTTTCGGACAAGGGTAGAGCAGAAAGGTCAATGCAGTGGTTTGAGGTTGTGTCATTGGGAAGGAACAATATGGCTTCAGACTTGATGTAAACTAAACAAAGTCATGTGCCCAGTTTGGGATTTTCTTCACATTGTTATCTATGGAATCCCTGGACATGAATCAAATCTAATAAAATTAATGAGGGCCCAGTTAGCTGCAATGGAAGGGTGAATGTTCCTCATAAAGAATCATTAAATGTTCTGACCTACAGTTTTTCCTGTTATCATTTTATTAAAGTACTGATATAGTCACTTGTTAAATGGCTGCAATTTTTTTTGCGTGTTTGCTGTAAAACCGTTTACATTAAATTATTTCTTGTGTATAAATGTGTATTTTTGGAGCTGTAATCAAAGAATGAACTGAAGTAAGGGAGCTGTTTTAATGAATTGTATACTTTCTTGACTTGTCTGCCTTGAAACTTTCATATATGAATTCTGTTGCCATATACAGTATATATCATTTGGAAATAAAAGTACTTTTGAGGTAATATGATTGTTTTTAATCCAGTTTGTATATGGTGGATTTTAAAGTAAAAAAAAAAAAAATCATTTTTTTAAGCAAAATATGGTGGTAAAATAACCCTTGTGTTAGGTTTCAACTCAATTTTGGGTAACTTTAACTTTAAACAATGGTCAATTTAACCCAATCATTGGGTAGTTGCCCTAATCCAGCTTGCTGAGTCAAACCATCAACCCAACCCTGTTGAGTTAAAACAACCCAGAGTTGGCTCGGTCCAAATTTGACCCAGCACTGGGTTACATTTTGGGTTGTCAACCCAGCAGTTTTTAGAGTGTAGTATTTCTATTATACATTGGCAGATCTTACAAATGTGCCAGATAATCTTAGCTGGACTTACTGCTTGTTTTGATAACCTTACTCACCATTTCCAATTTCAAATTGTGGTAAAATTATCTAGTGCTTTCCTTTTCATGTTTATTGTAATATATTGTCACTGGTTTTCCTATGAAATAGCAAATTACATCATTTAAAGCCATTGTCTTGCCAATGTTTAATGTTCTGCCTTACTTTACCTTTAACAGCTGCTACTTTTTGTATCCTTATGTAGGGGTACACCTCAGGCCTCTGAAACTGTCAGTGAGACACCTTTTCTTGGAAAACCCTCAAGGGAAGAATGTACACGGTTTATCCAATTAATTTGAATCCAGGACACAACTTATCTCACCAAGAGACTCTTTAATTTTAATATTGATTCAAATAATCAAAGAATAATCTTCTTTCATTTTATTATAATTATTATTATTAAATATTTTGATAATCAAAAGACTTTTATCAAAGTTATTATGAGGACACTTCAAAAATTAAAGTAACTGTATAGTTAAGAAAAAGAAACAATTTAATTTGTGTATCTTTTTCTTTATTTTATTATGTTTATTTCATATCATTTTAATGTTGAAGTAATCACTTATTTGAGTCGACTGTGGAACAGTATAATGATTTCTTTCAACTTCATCATGCAAGCTAATGTTTTACTCAAAAGTAATTTTTGATTCTACATTTCAGATTGTGATAAAGAAAGACTCTGTTTAGGCCAAGGTCATGTCAAGTTGATCGTTAGTATTTGTTTAAAAAAGTGTTAAGACAAGTTAATCAGTACATCAAGAAGCTGGCGCCTGAAGTCTAACACTTGAGCTTCTCCTTCTGACCTAAACTAACCTGTCTCTCCTCCCCCTTGACCTCATCTAATTCCCTGCCTAGTCCCTGGGAGAGGCAAGTCACAGCCCTCTTTTATAAAATCTGACTTCCTGTTTCTTCCTCAAGTTTGCTAGAGAGGGAGATGTGAAACTTTCTCCTAAGCTGTATGGACGTTCGGCCATGCGCCAAAGGTCTCGTCCATCAGCAAGGATTTACGGCCCGTCACCGTACATCCACCTTGAGCTTAAAAGCTCCAAAGATTTGAATGAAAATTATTTCTAAAGGAATGTTTTATTCTGAAACTCAACCGGAACTACTTGCCACTACTCGGTCCGATTTGACGCAGACACTAGGACGAGAAAACCTTATCTCTTGCCAGTAACAAATAAGCTAAAAGCCTTCAGAAATTAAGTAATTTACCATCTCATTACTTGATTCTGTTGTTCCAAAAAATTACGAACGCGTGATTTCCATCTGTGCTGAAGTCAATTTATAGGAAATTGTAAATCAATAAATCTGTGTAAATGATATGATGTTATTTTGATGATTAAATAAATGGCCGCATTTCCTGATGGGTCAGTTTTAAACGTCTCATAGCACTCTGCCTCCACATGATTTTATCTTTGATCTTGGTTGATATTATTATTGATTTTACTTGATTTTATCACTTGTTTTATTTATTTATTTTTTAAGTAGGCCTATTCTGCCTCCACATGATTCTGTCTTTAATCTTAGTTGATATTATTATTGATTTTACTTGATTTTATCACTTGTTTTATTTGTTGTAGCACTTTGAGATTTTTATTAATGAAAAGTGCAGTATAAATTGAATTCATTATTATTATTATTATTACTCTTTCATCACTTAATGGTCACACAAGTTTATTGTTTAATCCAAAAAGAAGAGAATCCGTGAATTAACGTAACAGGCAACTCTGTTCTCACATTTTTTAAATTTATTTATTTGTTCATTTCAAATTTAAAACACAAAAAAATATATTTACAAAATCATTTTAAGAAGAAAAAAAAAACAAATTTAAAATGAAAGGAAGCAGAAGAAAAAAAATCTTATATCTGCCCCTTTTTAAACAAAATCAATTCAAACACTCAATTTTAAACAATCTAAAAAAGCCAAGTCTGGTCCTCTGGACATTCAAAAAATAAAACGAAAAAGCAAAAAAAATATAGAAATGTTTCATCTTTCGTCCGAAAGACTTCCTCAGTCTGAGTTGCTGCATTCAGCTCAGATGTGGACGTGATGGTCCTCCTTGATCATGTGAGCAGCTGGTTTCGGCTGTCATCAGCCAACTGATTGATCCACTGTGAGAGGGTGCTATTTATAAGACTAAGCTGAATACAACTCAGACTGAGGAAGTCTTTCGGATGAAAGACGAAACGTTTCTACATTTTTTTTTTGCTTTGTTTTATTTTTTGAATGTCCAGAGGACCAGACTTAGCTTTTTTAGATTTTTCTACCTGGATTATTGAGCATGCATCAGAGAATTTTAAACAATAATTATCCATGAACCAATTATGTAACTTATTACAATTCACAAATATATGGTACTTATAATTTTCACCGTTTATATATATTTTTTCAAAAGTTCACTCTTAATCAATTTCTTAAATATAAACACAGACTTAGCCTTTTTGACATTATTATCCAAACCATTCCACATACCTACCGTATGCACTGTATTAATGTAGACCTACTCCTAAAACTTGTTCTATAACGTGGTTTAACAAAAATGTCAGTTCCCTTATAGTTATAACTGCTTTCCCTCTTTACAAAATGTTTTTGAATATTCGGAGGTAGTGTTTGATTCTGTGCTTCATACATTAGTAAAAGAATACAGGGAGTCCTTGACTTACGACAATCCGGACTTACGAACGCGCTCCGAACGCTAGTACGTGCTGTGTTTATAGATGAATGTGTGGTGTAATGGGTTAGCTAACCGTTTGTAAATAAAGTTCTGTGCATGTTTATGGACCAGTATGTACGCTTGTTCAGTATTTGTCATGTTCAGAGAAAAGTTTCAGGAGTGATTTGTGACAAAAAGGTGTCAGCAAAGGTCAAAGGAAAAGTTTACAAGACAGTGGTGAGACCAGCTATGTTGTATGGTCTGGAGACAGTGTCATTGACAAAAAGACAGGAGAAAGAACTGGAAGTAGCAGAAATGAAGATGCTGAGGTTCTCCTTAGGCGTGACAAGGATGGATAAGATCAGGAATGAGATCATCAGAGGTACAGCACATGTTGAACAACTGGGAGATAAAGATAGAGGACACACTGAGATGGTTTGGACATGTCCAGAGGAGGGACAGTGGGTATATTGGTAGAAGGATGTTAGAAATGCAGATGCCAGGAAAAAGACACAGAGGAAGGCCAAAGAGGAGATATATGGATGCAGTTAGAGAGGACATGAAGGTAGTTGGAGTGAGGACAGAGGATGCAGAGGACAGAGTGAGGTGGAGGAGGATGACTCGCTGTGGCGACCCCTGAAAAGGGAAAAGCCGAAAGAAGAAGAAGATGTACGCTTGTTCAGTCTCATGTCGATAAACGGGTGTGCGGCGCAGCGTACAAACGCCACGTGATCTGAGTTCCGACTTAGATCAAAATATCCGGACTTACGAACGCCACGTGTTCTGAGTTCCGACACGTCAAAAAATCCGGACTTACGAACGCCACGTGTACCGATTTCCGACTTACGTCAAAATCGGAATACGAACAGTGCGTAGAAACGTAACTCGTACGTAACTCGAGGACTCCATTATATTCCACCAGATCATAGAACTTCAATAGTTTCATTTTAGAAAACAATATATTAGATGGATGACAGTAATGCACTCTTGTTATGATTCTTATAGCTCTTTTCTGTAAGATAATAATAGGCTTTGTTATAGTTCTGCACGCTGTTCCCCAAACATCAACACAGTAATTCAAATGTGGTACAATTATTGCATTACACAGCAAATACAAGGCTTTATCGTTCAATAAGTCTTTCACTCTGTATAATACAGCCGTGGATATAGATATTTTTGCTTTAACAGAATTTATGTGCTGCTTCCAAGACAGTTCATCATCAATAATTATTCCCAAAAACTTTGTTTCATTCACTACATATTTCAACACCATTAATTATGAAAGGAACAGCAGAAGATATCTTTTCATTACTAAAAATCATATAGTTTGTTTTATCTGTGTTCAATGATAGCTTATTTAAATCAAACCAAGTTTGTATCTTGACAAACTCCTTATTAATTAACTCTAACAATTTTTCCAAGTCATAACTCGAATAAAAAAAAGTGGTGTCATCAGCAAAAAGGACACAATTGAGAATACCAGACACATCCATCAGATCATTGATACATAAAATAAACAACTTTGGTCCCAATACAGAGCCCTGTGGCACTCCACATGAAACACTACAGAGTCCAGATCTTAAATAATCTATTTGTACAAATTGTTTTCTGTCATGCAAATAGCTACGTATCCACTGCAAAGCAGGTCCTCTGATACCATATTTATCCAATTTTCCAAGTAGAATAGTATGGTCAATTGTATCAAATGCCTTTTTTAGATGCTGGTGAAGATTCTCAGTCGTCCAGGACATGATAAAATCAAAAAAGGCGTTCAATACAGGATCAACTGGACTTTATTTGTTGCATTCAGAATTGAAAAAGACTTCTGGACAGAAGTCGAAACGTTTTCTGCAACAAATAAAGTCCAGTTGATCCTGTATTGAACGCCCTTTTTGCCTTTTTTAGATCAACAAACACACTAACACAATATGATTTTTGATCCACTGCTGCAGTTACATATTCCGTCAACTCCATAAGAGCTATGGAAGTTGATTTATTTGATCTGAACCCATATTGACTGTTACTTAAAATGTTATGTTTATCTAGAAAAAGGTCAAATCTAAATACAAATAAGTTTTCTAAAATGTTTGAGAATTGTGGTAGCAATGAAATAGGTCTGTAGTTGTTATATAGACACCTGTCACCATTCTTAAAAAGAGGAACCACCTTAGCTATTTTCATACTGTTCGGAAATATTCCAGATGAAAATGACAAATTACAAATATATGTGAATGGCTCGATAACATAACTTATGATTTCTTTCATAACCATCATGTCCATATCTTCACAGTCTTTTGATCTTATATCAGCAATTTTTTTGACTATAAAAATAATAATAATGAATTCAATTTATAACGCGCTTTTCATTAGTGAAAATCTCAAAGCGCTACACACATTGAATGCTACACACATTCATACACCGGTAGCGGCAGACTACCATGCAAGGTGCTTTCCAGTCCTACCAGGAGCAACTCAGGGTTAAGTGTCTTGCCCAAGGACACAACGACACATGGTGTGGGGAACCGGGATTCGAACCGCCAACCTTCCGATCGGGGGACGACTGCCATTACCACTACGCCACGGACTACCATCAGTATTTCTTCCTTGTCGGTTCCCTTTAGAAACATGCTATTTACACTACTATTAATAGAATGACCCATACTTGTGTCCAATTTTGGTATAGGTGGTCCCCGACTTACGAGCGAGTTCCGTACTTATGAGTTGCTCGTAAACCGAAAATTCGTACATCGGAACGGCCCGCAGTGGCTATCTCGTAAAACCGGAACTTTGCTCGCAAATAGAAAAAAAACGCTAGCGCTGCAGCGCACACCCGTTTATCAACATGAGACTGAACAAGCGTACATGCTGATCCTTAAACATGCACAACACTTTATTTACAAGCAGTTAGCTAGCACATTACACCACACATTCATCTATAAACACATACCTATACAGTTTTTTCGGTACAGTACAACAGTGCTTTTCTCTGCCTTTTGTTTTCACACGACAGACACGTCGTCTCTCGCCCCCCCCTCCACGCGCTCTATGTGCAGTCAAAGTGCAGTGCAACTGTCTAGTCCAGACAGAAAGGACTGTTAGTATCCTAACTTCATACAGAAAAAGTTTTAATAACTTACCGAAAGCCGTCTGCTTGCGCTGCCATCAGCTGCATCTGTTAGCATTAGCTCCCCCGAATCCGCAGCTCCGGGCAGTCCGGTTTATCTGCATCTCCAAAAATGCTGTCGGCTTTGTTATTCCAAGTTAGCTCGTTGTCCCCCGATGTCTTCGGCTTCCAGTCCGACATCGAGGCGAGCTCCAGGAACCTCTGATCGCACAAAGCCGGCTGTCGGAGAGCTACGAGGGTGCAGCTACGAGGCTAATGTTAGCTCGTTGCTAATCCAGTCCGCAGCTTCTCCATGCCTGAGACATCTCCGGGCAGTCCGGTTTATCTGCATCTCCAAAAATGCTGTCGGCTTTGTTATTCCAAGTTAGCTCGTTGTCCCCCGATGTCTTCGGCTTCCAGTCCGACATCGAGGCGAGCTCCAGGGACCTCTGATCGCACAAAGCCGGCTGTCGAAGCAACAGCTCTGGAGGGGTCCGGTTTAGCATGTTAGCTTAGCTCATACCATGAGCTGCTGGTCTCGCGCGGTGCTGTAGGAGCGCTTGGCGAAGCGATCGCGCTGCTGCTCCAGTCCTGAGACATTCACAGAGTTCAGGGAGTGTTTCCAGTTAATTTATCCGTATGAGGCATGCTCTTATGGGAGAAACAGTCCTCCAAAAGCCGACTGCCGACCGAGACCGGAAGTAATGAATGTAAAATGGCGGCTCCGCCATTTTACATTCATTAGTTCCAGTTTCAGCAGTACCGGAATACCAGTTCATTCATTAGTTCCAGTCTCGGCAGTGTTCAAAAAAGCACGAAATTATTTAAAAAAATGATAATAATGATACTTTACGTATATATAAAGCCATTTAAAACATTCACAGCTGCAACACATGAAATTAAGAACATTTAAACCCAAAAAAAAAAAAAAAAATTATTATTTTTTATTTTTTTTTCATATTTTTATTAATTATGATAATCTCGTAAAGTCGAACGCTCGTAGGTCAGGGCGCTCGTAAGTCGGGGACCACCTGTATTTTTCCAGCAAGGTTAGATCCGACTTTCACAAAAGAATTATTAAATCCATTTGCGATTTCACTCTCATCGTGGATTTCCACATTCTTTTCAACAAAACCTTTCTTACATCCTGGAGACACTCCGTTGTCCTCCTACACTTACATTACCAAAACCACTCTTTACTTGAGACATTTTATGTATCCTTGCATACTATGAAAGTATTATGACTTTATAAAGTGGCAACTCAGCTAAAATGTATTTACAGGGCGTCTGGTCCAATGTGACTTGGTGGACAAGCCCCACTAGTGGTCTGTATACTTTTTTTTGTTGTTTTTAAATTTCAAGATCTTTTTTATTGAATTTTTCATTTTTCAGACAACAACAACAAACAAAAACAGCAACAACAACAAAAAAAACACAACAATCAATCTAAGGTACAACATGTAGAAAATAATCCCTACCCAATCACTGCCAAAAGAAAAGGGGAAAAAAAGGTAAAATAGCCAAGAGACTGCATTAACCTGAATGAGTTGTGTTGTCAAAGAGACTGGAACAGATTCAGGAAAGGTCCCCAGACATTCTCAAATTTACCCTCTTTCTGTTGGAGTGTGAATCTGATTTTCTCCAGCTTTAAACAGGACATGATGTCAGCCAACCACTGAGCGTGAGTGGGTGGAAACGGTTCTTTCCACCTAAGCAAAATAGCTCGTCTGGCCAGGAGAGAGGTGAACGATATTACATGTTGTTGGTTTTTATTTAGGTTTGTCATGCCCTCTACAAGACCAAACAGAGCAATCAGTGGGTCAGGGTTCAGGCGTGTATCTAGTACATGTGATAAAGTCTGAAAGATTTCCCGCCAATATTTGTTCAGAGATGGGCAAAACCAAAACATATGGGAGAGAGAGGCTTCAGCATGTTTGCATCTCACACAGTATGGGCTGACATCAGGATACATAGAGGACAATTTCAGTTTAGAGATGTGAGCTCTGTGCACCACTTTAAATTGTATTAGACAATGTCTAGCACAGAGAGAACTGGAGCTCACCAGTTTGAGTATGGAGGTCCAAGAGTCCTCTGAAATAGAGGAGCCGAGATCCTCTTCCCAAGCAGCTTTGATTTTATCTGAGGAAGCACGCTTCAAATCCAATAGTTTACTGTAAATGAATGAAATGGACTGTTTTTTATTTGGGTCTAGAGAAAGAATAGTGTCAACAATACTGCTATCAGTTGAAATGGAGAGGCTGGACAAATGAAGAGTAATAAAGTGCCGTATTTGGAGATACCTAAAAAAATTGGACTGGGGAAGACTAAATTTTTCACATAGTTGTTGAAATGAAGCTAAAGTGTTATTGAGAAACAAGTCATTGAAGCGTACTATACCCCTTCTTTGCCATTCTTTAAAAACAGAGTCCTGAGATGAGGGTTTGAAAAGTTGGTTAGACATGATAGGGCTATAGAGAGAGAAACTAGAGAAATTGAAACATTTACGAAATTGTGCCCAGATTTTTAGTGAGTGTTTTATAACTGGATTTATAACAGTTGTAAGTGGTGGAAGCGGGAGTGAGGATCCCAAGAAAGCCACGGAGGACCATTTCCCAGAACACTGTGACTCCATCTCTACCCAGTCAGGGCTGTCAGGCCTGTTGTAATAGAATGACCAGAATGCTAGACAGTGCAAGTTTGCTGCCCAATAATAAAAGCGGAAATTTGGAAGGGCAAGACCGCCTGCGGCCTTAGTTTTTTGGAGATGTGTCTTATTTAAGCGTGGACGTTTTCCTTGCCACAGATATGATGAAATGATGGAATCTAACTGAACAAAGAATGAACCAGGGATAAAAACAGGAATATTTTGAAAAAGATATAAAAACTTAGGTAAAGTGACCATCTTGACTGAGTTAATACGGCCTGTGAGGGAAATGGAAAGCGGTGACCATCGGGATAATGCCTGCTTTGTCTGATTCAACAGAGAGACAAAGTTTTCTTGATATAAATCTTTATACCTCCTCGTAACTGTAACACCCAGGTAAGAGAATTTTGTCTTCTCAATTTTAAGAGGCCATTTACCAAAGTCAAGAGTCTGCGCCAGGGTATTGACAGGGAAAATTACACTTTTACTCAGGTTTAATTTGTAACCAGAGTTTATTCCAAATTCCTCAAGTAATGATAAAACAAGTCAGTCGGATGAGAAATGAAAAAGTAAAAGGTCATCAGCATAAAGGGAGACCTTGTGCTCCATATCGCCTCTCCAGATTCCTGAAATTGTGTCACAGGACCGCAAGGCAGCGGCAAGAGGTTCAATTGCCAGGTCAAAGAGCATAGGGCTCAGTGGGCATCCCTGGCGAGTTCCTCGATGTAGACTGAAGGGTTTTGATATCTGAGAGTTGGTACGAATGGTTGCGGTGGGATGTGAATAAATTAATTGCACCCATGTAATGAAATTGGGGCCAAAACCAAATTTGTCAAGAACATTAAACAAGTAGTCCCATTCAACCCGATCAAATGCTTTCTCTGCATCAAGGGAAATAACACACTCAGGAACAGTATCCGAAGGAGAATAAATAATGTCAAAAAGGCGTCTGACATTAAAAAAGGAGTGCCTGCCTTTAATGAATCCAGTCTGGTCTTTTGATATGATCAAAGGAAGGATCTTTTCCAACCTTTGAGCAAGAACTTTGGCTAAAATTTTGGCGTCTGTATTTAAAAGGGAGATTGGTCGATAAGAGGAACAGTGAGTTGGGTCTTTTCCTTTCTTTGCAATGAGGGTAATGCAGGCCTCTAAAAAAGATTTCGGAAGGGATCCTTGGTCAAATGACTCTAAGAGAACCGAGTGTAGGAGTGGGGAAAGTAATGAAGAAAATTTCTTAAAAAATTCAGCAGGGAAGCCGTCAGGACCCGGACATTTGCCAGACTGCATTACCGATACAGCTGACACAATTTCTGTCAGGGATATTGGGATCTCCAGTGCATCTTTCAGGTTGGGTGTGAGTTTTGGCATGTTGGTCTTTTCGAAAAACTGAGAAGATAAATTCTTGTTGGTTTGGGATTCTGAAGTATATAAATGGGAATAAAAGTCCTTAAATGCTCTGTTAATTTGTAAATGATCTAGAGTTGTGGTGCCGTTCTCTAATTGGATCTTAGGGATGATTTGTTTAGCCATGGCACCCTTCAACTGATTTGCCAGTAGTTTTCCTGACTTTTCTCCATGTATGTAAAATGATGATTTACTTTTCAAAAGTGATTGTTCTATTGAGTATGTAGACAATAAATCAAACTTAGTTTTGAGTTCTACTTTTTTTTTGTACAGATTAGGGCATTTGTTTTGAGCATATTGTTGATCAATTTCTTTTATCTGCTGGGCTAAATCAGTTCTTTCTTTTTGAGATTTTTGCCTCAGCCGGGCGGTATATGAAATGATTTGTCCCCTAAGATAGGCCTTAAGGGTATCCCAAACTGTTGACAGTGGGATCCCAGGAGTTCTGTTTATGGATAGAAAGAAGGTTATTTCTTTTTCTATAAATGTAACAAAATCATTGTTTAACAGTAACGTTGAATTGAATCTCCACTGTCTACTCCTTATAGGAATGTCAGGGAGGGACAAAGACAGAGTGACAGGTGCATGGTCTGAGATGACAATACTGTGGTAGTCACAGCCACGGACAGAGGGAAGAAGTTTGTTGTCCATGAAAAAGTAATCGATCCTCGAGTATGAATGATGAACATGAGAAAAAAAAGAATATTCTCTCTCAGCTGGGTGTAAAAAACGCCATACATCGCACAGGCCATACTTAGATAGAAAGGCACGAATAGTGTGGGACGACCTGCTGGCTGTGGCAGGGTTTGTAGAGGATCTGTCCAAAACTGGGTCCAACCAGCAATTCAAGTCACCACTGAGTATCAATGAGTATGTGTTTAGGTCCGGGAGCAGTGAGAATAATTTCTCAAAGAAACCAACATCATCCGTATTTGGGGCATAAACGTTAACTAGCACTACTGGTGTGTTGTACAATTTACCGGAAACAATCACAAAACGACCATATTTATCTGAGTTAACTTGAAAAGGTTCAAATGAAATGTCTTGACTGATGAGGATCGAGACGCCCCGAGCCTTTGCTCGAAATGAGGAATGGAAACTCTGCCCGTGCCATGTTTGCAGTAATCGTTTGCTATCGTCACTTCTAATGTGAGTCTCCTGCAGGAAAGCAATGCCTGTATTTAACTGTTTTAAATGAGAGAGCACCTTCCTTCTCTTGACGGGGTGGTTCAAACCTTTGACGTTCCAGCTTGACAACACCAACTGACCACTCATATTACTAATAATTTGTATAAGAAAGGTAGGTAATACAGTCTAATGTGTTGATGGCTGTGCAGTTCTTGGCAAAGTGAAAGAAAATATAAATTAATGGCAGTGATGGACCCCCCACCCCCTCCCTTTCCCACCCTGGACAGCTGCAACAGACAGAAGCAGCAAGCTCCATAGAAATTAAAAATAAGTCTCCTGTCTAACTTTTAAACTAGTGCTCCAGTATCATCAGAGGAAAAAAAAAATGTATAAGCACCTCATGCAAGGCCAAAAATGTACACATAGATGTGTGATCACGCATACACATATAAACAAGGTTAAATTAATCCTAATCCTAAATTAAATCTTCAATCAGTCCAAGACCAATTCAAGATTCAATTCAAGATAGTCAACAGGTAAACAAGAAGAGGAAAAATGTTAATAGTTCAAAATAATATATTAAAAAACATTATACATTTCACCCATTTTTATACCTGGATAGGCCTACTTCAATTATTTATGTGCCTAAATACAAAACCAAAAAGTAAATACCTAATGCCTAAAAAAAAGAAACAAATAAGAAACAAAAAAAAAAAAAAATTTTTTAAGCACCTCACAAACTAGTTTAAAGTATACAAGGCCAAAAAATGTATACACATAGATGTGTACCGGTAATCACGCACACATATACAAACGTAAAGTTAAATTAATCCCAATCTCAAATTAATTATCAATCAATCCAGGACTAACCCAAGATTCAGCTCAAAATAGTCAACAGGTAAACCAGAAAAGGAAAAATGTTTCATTTCAAAAATGTTAATAGTTCAAAAAAAGCTGCAACTAAAAAAGTCTCAGATAATCAGAGTATGGGCAGAGTCCTGCTCATCTGTTCCTCACCTCATGTAAAGAAAAGTTTGGTGTAAACAGAAACAGAGCCAGTGCGGGAACAGCGCATTGGTGTCAGCAATACGCTTCCGTACATTGCTCATCAGTCAAAGAAAAGTTAAATGTTACTTGCGCTGTGAAGCTTGAAAGGTGTCACTGAACTTCTTCGCCTCCTCGACCGAGCCCAGCCACTTTCTGTGTCCATCAGGTAAAGTCACGCGAAGTCGGGCAGGAAAAAGCAGAGCAGGTTTTAGACCCAGAGAATACAGTGCAGACATCACGTCCTTATATTCCACTCGCTGGTTGAGGACTTCTGGGCTGTAGTCTTCCACGATCCGCACTGGTTTTCCCTGGTATTCAAGCCCGCCTCTGCGTCGAGCCTCCCGGATCAACAGCTCCTTTACCTGGGCCCGGTGCACTCGCAGGATAACCGGGCGCGGCCGCTGGTCCGATGCGGGTTTCGGAGCGAGAGTTCGATGGGCCCGGTCCAGTTCGGGTGGAGAAGGAAGCGTGTCACGCCCGAAGATGTCGCACAGCAGGTTGGAAAAGAAGTCTGTGGGACGTCCGCTTTCAATAGATTCCGGTAAACCCAGCACACGAATATTCTGCCGTCTGCTTCGATTTTCTAAATCCGCCAGTTTAGATTTCAGTCTGGCGTTTTCCTCCTGAAGAGTTGAGCAGGTGTTTTCCACCTCCGACATGCGCTGGCTCAGGTCGTTAGTGACAAGTTCCAGTGATGAGACACGCTGGCCGTGTTCCTCCACCGCGAGCCGAGTCTGGTCCAGTTTGAGATCCAGCTGGTGAAAAGTTTGTTTAAACTCAGCTGACAGAGCCGCGCGGTGTTCTTCCAGCAGCGAGGTAATTGCCTCGAGGGTTAGGCCAGCGTCATCTTTCTCGGCGTCTTTCTTCGATCTTGTCTTTTGAGACATTTTTTAATCAAAAATCTTCAAAAGAGATACTTGATGGAAGTTGTGTGCGTGATGATAGGCAAAAATATTACATATAGAGGGCTTGGTGGTACTAAAAAATAAAATTTACCCGGAGCACTGGCAAGTGCGACTCACTCCATCTCACGACCACACCCCGTCCAAAAAGTTTTGTTGTTGTTTTTAACACATCTCATTTTCAGTTGTTTTGGTGTTTTTGGTGCAGCATGTTTTTCTTTTTTGATTGTGTGTTTCTTCATTTATTTTCTGTGATTGAAGACCTTTTTTCTGTTGCATTTGTTTTATTGGTTAGGAGTTAGGATTATTCATGTGTTTTCAGCACGTTTTAACCGTTTGCTGTGCATTTAGCTGTGTGTAGCTTGTCTGCACCTGTCGTCCACCGTTGAGACGGGACTCCTCAGTGACTAACCATGAAAGATGTAGAAAGTTCATTCTCAAAATGAAATGAAAGATGTACCTCTTCTGGTGTAAGTTGAACTAGATTTTTACAGAAGCTCTCATATTAAAAATCAAAGCACCACGTAGTGGTCAAATATAAAAATCTAATGTTTGGTAATAAAGGTACAAAGAAAAAACATTACTGAAAGGAATGTGTTATTTTATATGAGATTAAAAATAGACAAAACACAGGTTATTATTCAGTTAAACTGCTTTTCTATGATATGGATCATCCCCATGTGTTTGTTTAAAGATGACTTAAATCCAAACCTGTGTCCACAAAGATCACAAACAAATGCTTTCTGTCCTGTGTGAACTATCATGTGTTTGTTTAAATCTGACTTCTGTCCAAACCTGTGTCCACAAAGATCACAAACAAATGCTTTCTGTCCTGTGTGAACTATCATGTGTTTGTTTAAATCTGACTTCTGTCCAAACCTGTGTCCACAAAGATCACAAGCAAATGCTTTCTGTCCTGTGTGAACTATCATGTGTTTGTTTAAATCTGACTTCTGTCCAAACCTGTGTCCACAAAGATCACAAACAAATGCTTTCTGTCCAGTGTGAACCATCATGTGTGTATTTAAATTTGACTTATGTCCAAACCTTTGTCCACAAAGATCACAAACAAATGCTTTATGTCCTGTGTGAACTATCATGTGTGTGTTTAAAGTTGACTTCCGTCCAAACCTTTGTCCACAAAGATCACAAACAAATGCTTTCTGTCCTGTGTGAACTATCATGTGTGTATTTAAATGTGACTTATATCCAAATCTTTGTCCACAAAGATCACAAACAAATGCTTTCTGTCCTGTGTGAACTATCATGTGTGAGTTTAAAGTTGACTTCTGTCCAAACCTTTGTCCACAAAGATCACAAGCAAATGCTTTCTGTCCTGTGTGAACTATCATGTGTGTATTTAAATGTGACTTATGTCCAAACCTTTGTCCACAAAGATCACAAACAAATGCTTTATGTCCTGTGTGAACTATCATGTGTGTGTTTAAAGTTGACTTCCGTCCAAACCTTTGTCCACAAAGATCACAAACAAATGCTTTCTGTCCTGTGTGAACTATCATGTGTGTATTTAAATGAGACTTATATCCAAATCTTTGTCCACAAAGATCACAAACAAATGCTTTCTGTCCTGTGTGAACCATCATGTGTGAGTTTAAATGTGACTTCTGTCCAAACCTTTGTCCACAAAGATCACAAACAAATGCTTTCTGTCCTGTGTGAACTATCATGTGTCTGTTTAGATTATCCTTTCTGTTAAATCTTTTTCCACAGTCTTTACAACTAAATGAGGTCTGTCTTGACTGTCTTTTCTTGACTGAGCCTCCAGTTTTCTTCCCTTCAACACATTCCTTGACAACCAAACAACTTGAAGACATCACTGACTGACTTGTCTTGTGAAATTGTTTCCCACGCTCAGTGAAGCTGCAAGATTTGTTGACAGTGTTTACGCCTGACTCAGGAGCTCTGCTCTTCTTCCAGTCTTTGTCACCGTCTTCAGGTTCTGACCCAGAGTCTGATAAGTCTTTTAGCTGAGAGTCAGAGTCATTCACATCATCACCTTCATCATCCTCACTGACTTCAGTCTCTGAAGAGCTGCAATCATCTCCATAAGTATTTAGATCTGGGTTCCTGGTAGTCTCTGCTCCTCCACAGTCCTCTCCACCAGTTGATGCTTTCATCTGGTCAGCTGAACTGCTGGTTGGAAGATCTTCCTCTTTTACTTGGTGCTGATGAAGCTGTAAAAATAGATGTTTCTCTTCATCTTCCTCACTCTTCAAAGGAACAGCAGTGAATGCAAACCCGGGGTCGTCAGTCTCTGTTTTCACACAAAACTGCTCTCCCTCTTGACTGGTCCACAGTTCCTCATCTTCCTCCTTTATGTTGAGGGTCTCTGGATCCTGTTGATCCATCCCAAGCATCTGTACTTCAGGAGCTTCTTTAATCAGAACCATCTGCTGAACATCTGCAGGGACCACAGAAAACGTGAACATCAGGCACAATTATAACTTTAAATTCACACATACAGCGATGCTTGAAAGTTTGTGAAGCCTTTAAAACTTTATAAATTTCTGCATAAAAATGACCTAAAACATCATCAGATTTTCACACAAGTCCTAAAAGTAGATAAAGAGAACCCAGTTAAACAAATGAGACAAAATATTATACTTGGTCATTTATCGAGGAAAATGATCCAATATTACATGATTTTTCCTGAGATTTGTCGAGCTGTTTTATCAGTAATGCACAAAAATAAATTAAACATTGATGAGAGCATGTAGTGTTCACATGAACTAAGTTTGAATTTATATTCATCCATAGCCATTGTGAGACAAACTGCCTCAATTGTACTCGTCAATGTCTGAAAGTAAACTAACAACTTGTAATTGTTACCAATAAAAACAACTGATTTTGCTTATTTATAACAAATTATAGTGTAAACTTTTGGTGGTGAATGATGCATATTTAGAGGTTTGTTTTATAATACAGTAATATATATTTACAACGGTCACAAAAGAAAAAGAAAAAAAACTTTACAGAAATGAGCAATGCTTTAAAAGGCCTGTCTCAAATACAGTACTGTATATGTAAACTGTGAAATTATTTTTGGAGGAGACCATTATATGGTAATGGACAAATGGCTTGATAGATGTCAATCAAATATGCAAAATCATCATTACAACTCCATTTTGTTTGAATTTTGTAATGAGTTCAAGTAGAATGATACACGGCACACTTTACGTCAAGAGGCACACATTTTTAACTGGTTTAAAACCAGATGGAACAATTAAATCTAGACTAAACTTTTGGCTTGTATTAGATATTACACATGGCCTAGAAGTTAAAGTGCATGTTTCATGTTAGTTTTTTGGGCAGAAAAATAATATTTAGAGGTAATACAGTAATTTTGATAATCATCCCTGCTTTCCAAATTAATAGAAAGAGCCTTACAGCCACAAATCGGGAGGAAAACGCTGAGCCTAAAAAAAATGTGCGGTTTTGGAGCCACGAGGAGGCGAAGTACTGTAGTCGGAAGTTGTTGTATTGAATTGTATTGAAGCGAAAGAGGTCCAATAATGTAAAAAAGCCAAGTCTGGTCCTCTGGACATTCAAAAAATAAAACAAAACAAAGCAGCAAAAAAAAATGTAGAAACCTTTCGTCTTTCGTCCGAAAGACTTCCTCAGTCTGAGAAGCTGTATTCAGCTCAGTCTTATAAATAGCACCCTCTCACAGTGGACCAACCAGTTGGCTGATGACAGCCTGAAAGACGCACTTTAACTCTACTAAAGCCTCGGATATAGTTGACGCGTCACATAGGGCGCGAGGGTGCGCGCGCGAAAAGTGACGCAATCGCATAGTCCCCGCCCCCGCGCTTTGGCCCCGCGCGTAGGTTTCGCGCCTGGTCGTGCACCTCCCAGATTTTGAAGCTCCGCAAAGCCTGCGCGTTCAGTCATTGCGACTACACCCGGCTTTCAAGATGGACGTCTTCGAAGGAAATTTGGCTGAAAAGCTCAGAATGTACCAGCATCTGTATGATCCGTCCATGCGTGATCATAAAGACAATCAGATGAAATGCATGTGTGCTTTCCTGTTTTTTTATTGTGATTTGTTTTATAAAAAACAAATAAACAAAAATCATATTAAGTTGACTCTTCCTTTTCTGAAGTGCTGATGCACTCTAAATATGAACACATTCAAAGCTATAATTTTGGAGTTGATACTGTTAAGTTGATTCACATCACAATCTTATAATAATCTAACAATGACCTTTTAATTAGCAGAAACTAAAACTAAACCTGCTGCTGATTATATGTTTGAGAGTACAATTCTGGTCTTGAACCCAAATTAATTTAATTAAATGAAAGTGGTAGCACCTCCAATTAATGGGCATTTTTTTATATGGTTATTAATGCTCCATAACAGTTTTGCATGAGTTTATGGACTGTTTATTACGATTACCAATAGATTAGAGATCAGTATAACAAATGTGTTCGTTAGAGAAACAAACCCCATAACCCAAATCTAGCCTAACCATGTAGTACACAAAAAGATTAAGAAATGGCTGTCAGGTAAATGTCATTGCAAAAAATGTTCCGGCACAGTCTTCGGTTATGTAGTTTTATTAAAAATTTATGAAAACAGATTACTTTTTCAGTTAATACTTTTTCAGTTAATTCTATTTGATTTAAACAGTGCATGCAACTAAAACATAAACACGCTAAAATGTGTCATTGTAGAGTTATTACTACTGCAACCAAAACTTGAAAAAAGCACAATGTAAAAATGATAACAGCAGCACTCATGCAAACTACTACAGCAGGGCAGTAAAAAAAAAACACATATCTGTGAATAACTGACCTCTGCAAAACTAAAAATATTAAGAATAGAAGATATAAACAAAATAAAAATCCACACTTGTTAATGAATAAAAATACGAGCAGCCATTTTGTTTGTCATGTGTGACGTCAACCGATTCTTGTTCTACACTCTCTCGTACTACATTCCCACTGGTTTCACACTACTGCCATCTGTCGGTGAACAATGAACAGCACGCAACCATAAACGCACACAGCGCGTGGCTAGAGAGCGCACGGACTCCATGGAGCATGCGCGAATACCCAGAGCGCGACTATATCCGAGGCTTAACTCTGCTGCACCACTTACTGATCACTGTATGAATAAGCTCACTTTAACTCCTACAAATGCACAAAGGCACGCCAAAGAATTTGGGAAATTCAGTTTGAATCTCCTTAATCATGACCACTTTTGTCAGGACATAAAAAGAACAACCGTTGATTTAAACAAAGACTCATCACTATCAAATTATAGAGTGAAGTGGGATCACTTAAAATATAACTCTCAAATTTAAATTAAATTTGTCAAATTTCAAGTCAACTCAGCAAACAAAGAGAAGCTGACATTGTAAGAGAAATTCATGACATTCATTTACTAAACGAAGATGACAAATGACGATCCTCCTACACTCCTAACTAGGGGTGTAACGGTACGCTAAAATCACTTTTCGGTTCGGTTCAGTAACAAGGAGGGCTCGGTTCGGTTTATTTTCGGTATATTTCGGTACAAAAAAGGCAAAAATAAAGATTTAAAAAATATTTATTTTAAAAAGATGCCAAGTAAACAAAATAACATTTGTATACAAATAAATAAAAGCGACCCATTTGGGTGATATTTTAAACAAAACCTTTGTATACAAATAAATAAAAGCGACCCATTTGGGTGAGATTTTAAACAAAACCTTTGTATACAAATGAAAGCGACCCATTTGGGTGAGATTTTAAACAAAACCTTTGTATACAAATGAAAGCGACCCATTTGGGTGAGATTTTAAACAAAACCTTTGTATACAAATAAATAAAAGCGACCCATTTGGGTGATATTTTAAACAAAACCTTTGTATTGTAATGGACCTACCCAGGGTCAAACTAGGGTCTTTGAACTGTCCAGTGATGACCTTTACTGACCTCTCAGTAAAGCAAGACATTTACTACAAAATCATTCATTTAGCTGTAATCTGATAAATATAGTCACCAAAAGAGACTATTTCTATCTTTGATTTTAGGCTGATGTGATCAAAAGAATAACTTTTGTCATTTTCATGATGTGTGCTTTTAAGCTGTGTTATTCTGTAAGAGTTTAAACTGTGTTCACTGCTGTGTCAAAGTTGAAATCTCGGGTCACATAGACCAGACGGTTTTGTTTAGAAACTCAGAGGACAGTAATCCGTTGTTTTTCATGAACAAGGCTCCAGCTTCTCTGTCTTTTCCTAAACAAATCTCCCTCTGCTCTGGCTGTAACCTTGGGTCTGATAAGGCAAGTGAACTCCTCTCTAAGTCTCTTTTTAAGTTCTAACTGTGCGGAAACGCTTCAGAGTTTCTGGGAGCTTCGAAAGATGATGTGAACTTTCCCAGAGAGCTGAATGACCACCAGTCACGCGCTAAGGACTCGTCATCCAGCTGGGACTGATAACATGTTGTTATGGGTCCACTTCGAACGAGCGTAAGCTCAAAAACTTTGTTTATTCCTTCCTGGAATAAGTCTATCTTGAGGTCAGAGGCCTGAAGCTGACATATTCTCTGATGACCAAGCGAAAACCAGGAGACGTTGAAACGTAAACCAGAACCCTGCTCGAAGGTATTGTACTGGTTCCCACAAGGACCCGTGCATCTGAAAAGCTACAAGGTCTTCCCTCTTACCGGGCTGTCGTCAAAAGGTAAAGAGCTGTTTACAAAACGTACCTGGATTTTAGCAGAAGTCGGATGAGAAGTGTCACTCTGGTATCATGCTCACGATAATTTCTTCTTTAATCTTTCCTCCTATTCTTTCCCTCTCAATCTAAGCTGGAAACTATAATTAAGCTGAAGAGCCCACAGACTAAATATGTTAACATCCAATATTGAAGTCTGTTGTGTTAAATTTAAGTGTGCTGACGTATTAATTTGAAAGAAAGTGAAATCATGTCAATCAAGTGTAATGGTGTTAATTTAGTTGATTTATTTTAAATAAATGGTAGTGTCGCCTGGCATACCAAACTAAGTCAATGTCCATTGTCACTTAATGGCTCTGTTTATTTATCCATCATAAAGATCACAGAAATATTGGGTAAACTGAAAAAGAACAGAATCCGTGAATTTACTATTCAATCTGAATAAGTAAATTAATTAAGGTAAAGAGGTCAGTATTAATATTGACCTCCTCATAACCCCTTACATCTGGTGGCCTCGTACGTGGTTCTGAAAGTTTATTGATATCTGTGGTCTCTCATGAACTGTAACGTCATGTTTGCATAAGAGGATCCAGGTTTTAAACTCTGAGGATAATACTTTTGGCTGGAAGTGTTCAAGGCAGGCAGATTCTGCATGTTTTTATCATTTGAAGCTGTGAGATTATTATCGTTTCAACTCTGTTAGACGCTGTTGGAAGCAACAGCTGTGGGGGTTCTGGTTCTGGTTCGGTCCAGTTCACGCAGACTCCTGTACAAAGCTTTGTTTGACCGCCGAGTCAAAAGCCTGAAAGCTATAATTTAGCATCTACAAGATTGCTGTTGTGGTATTTTACATGTTAGAGCAGGTCATAGAAGCATATAACTGTTAGAACGTTGTCGGATAGTGGTTCTGTTCAGACCCGATTTCTGCTCCATGAAAAAGTGGACCGGAACCGACCTTGACGCGCTCCGAGAGAGTCCGTGTTTGTTCTACAGCTGCAGTGCTGGGTTACTGAGCGTAGCTTAGTTGTGCCTGTTTTAAATGTGATTGCCACGTTTCAGAATTTTGGAAAGTTAATTTGTAGCGTTTGAGTTGTTTTAAGAGTCCATAAAGTTGGGGTCTGCTGTGCTAGGGTAACGTTACAGAGCTACGTGTCTTAGTACACGTTTGTTTATGAGCTGTGATTGGATGAAACGAGAGCTGTGAGCTGTCAATCACTCGTAGCGAGCGCTGATTCGCTGTAGTGGGAACGCACGCCGTTGCGACCAACCCACTTTGTCGTCATTTCCGGTACTTCATTGGTCGAAGGTAAGAAAACTACATTCACCATGAATGCATGAGTGATACACTGCATACGCTGTGATTGATTTGTTGACGTCACGTATCTTGTAGCGAGCTCCGCCTCGCTCACGTACGAAGCTGGTGACGCGCTACGCACGCTGCGTTGGCCCGCCCATTCTTGTCGTCATTTCCTGATGCACTTTGAGTGACAAGCAGACGCAGTTCACACACACACGGTGAAAAGTGGTTTCACTAGAAGCTTACAAAACTCATCTAAAGCCATCTAAACTGTCTAACAACATAGATTTGTCTCTGACAAGAACGTGGTTCGAGCGTTTATCACTGACACACTAGAAACTAATTCTGAAAAGGTTGTTTTTAGTTTAAATACTGAATGAAATAAATCAGTCTCCTCGTGATAAAATTAAGACTCGAAGCTGCCCCCTGTTGGTTAAGAGACGTTGACAGATGAGTTTTCTAAAAAACATCATAAAAAAGCAGCATTTTATGGTGAAATTACCAGCTTTAAAAAATTGTTCTGTACACAAACAAAAATTCCTGTTTATTTTAAATAAAAATTTTAGAATAACAGAGGTACAGACGAACAATTTATGCTCATTTTAAATACTGAAGAGATTTAAAAAAGCACTCCAAAAAACATTTTTTATTTTTTTTTATTTTCAAATTAAACAACAACAAAAAAAAATGATGGAGAACAGAGCATTTCCACATTAAGCTCTTCACATCTCTGAATTTTAAACAGAATTGGTGTGCACAACTGCACATTTTTAGTTAAAAATGGCATTTTTAACGTTTTTCTGTGTACAATTAATGACTCCAGTTTAATTTAAATAAAAACTTTAAAATAACAAACAAAATTACATTTTTCAATCCAGATAACTGCGGCAACTCAAAACAGTTTTACTGAATCTGAAATACATTCTCTTGGAGCAAAATAAAACAAAATCTGCTAATCTAAAAAAGCTAAGTCTGGTCCTCTGGACATTCAAAAAATAAAACAAAACAAAGCAAAAAAAAAAAAATGTAGAAACGTTTCGTCTTTCGTCCGAAAGACTTCCTCAGTCTGAGTTGCTGTATTCAGCTCAGTCTTATAAATAGCAAACAGTCTTATAAAAATCTGCTAACATTTTAGTGTGAACATTGCATTTATTTGAAATCTTTTAAGAAGGCGGTTGAGTGAAAGACAGAAAACATTAAGCGTGGTTTAATAGTAATTGTTTTAAAAAATAGGTCTATTAAGTTAATACGGCCACGAAGGCTTAACTTACCATATTTTTCATTGAAGGTAAAACCTAAAATAAATAAAGGTACTGAATGAAGGAAAGACTTGTTTATAGATTACAGGAACAAACCCAGAAAGCTGTTTTAGTTAAATAACTCACCGCTAAGAAAGCATTTATTTGCATACACTATAATAAATACCGTCTTATTGATTCAAACAAAATCAAAACTAAAAGATGGGAGATAACAATTATGATGAAGCTTTACAGCTGCTCACAGCAAAGCTTGAATTGTTAAGGCAGAATAACATTCGCAGAAGAGAAATTTTTCAACAAGTAAAACTTGAGTTAAAACGTGAGATCAAACAAAATCAAAACAAAAAGATGGGAGATAACGATTGTGATGAAGCTTTACAGCTGCACACAGAAATACTTGAATTGTTAAGGCAAGATAACATTCGCAGAAGAGAAAATTTTCAACAAGAAAAACTTGAGTTAAAAAGTGAGATTGAGCAATTAAAAATAAAACGGCGTGCTATAAATGGTTTTGATGTTCGTCAACTCCCTGACCCGATCTGGTTAAAAACAAAACCAGAGCGTGAACTACATTACCAAGAAAAGGTCAAATCCCACTCGCTGGAGCTGGAAGGGACAAGTTCATCAACTCCCTCTCCTAAAATAGGCGAGAAAAAACATGTTTTTCAAACTAACAAGCCACGACATGTCGATGCCCGCTGGAACAATGACCCGAAGTGGTTAAGAGACCCAGTATGGTTGAGAAGGACGAGCACACGTCCTGTCCCTGCACCTCGGACAAAGCTGCCCGAGATAAGCAAAAAACCACAAACGGTGGATGTCCGCTCTTTAAGTGACCCTCCGCGGTCTACACCGAGCAAAGGCCCTGCCCCTGCACTGCGGACTGGACAGTCCGGGAGTAGCAAAAGGTCACAGAAGTTCCAGGAAAAAGGCACCATACCTCTAAGCTCTGATGAGATAGTGGACATAAGTTGGTTGTTTGAAAACTTGAATGATACCCAGGATGACCAAACTGGTACAATGCGTGACCTTGTCTTTGATAACTCAGAGCACATGGATAACTCAGCGCACACTACTACCAACATTGCCATGGATGTTGACAGCAAACCAATTGCTGACACACAACAACATCCTGAAGGTCATGATGCTGACAGCCAACAAGATGCTGACAGTGAACATGAGTACACAGACAGAGTCACACGTGAACAGAAACGTGGACCAAGACCTGTGAGGTTTCTGTGTAACTTTTTACAAAGGGGGGTGGCTAAGAAAGCTTACCTGCCTATCACACTGGAAGGTGTCCTTGAGCGTGAAGCCCTCCTGGATGGTAGTGCTGATATAACCATTATGTCGGCCAAGCTGTTCGAGGAGCTGAGGACCGCCGCTAACGGTGTTGACAGGCAAATACCCTTTGAGAAATGTGCTATTGAGCTACAGGGTCTCGCAGAGACGAGAACAACCCTAACAGCTATAGCTATGGTTCACATGCAGATTGGCGAAATGACACTACGCCACCCGGTGTACGTGTCTAAACTTGACTCATTCCCATTTTTGGTTGGCCAAGATTTTATAAACCGCTTCAACGCGATTATAGATTATGGTCAACAGAAAATGTGGAGCACAGTGAGAAAACCCCTGCCAATAAAAGTGCCTCCTAGTTGTGATACAGACTGCCTAACCGCAGGTACCGCAGAGGACACAAGGGACTGCTCATCCGAGGACGAGAGCCCGGTAAGTGAACCTTCAACTACAGGTGAGACAGAAGAGACCCAAAAGTTGGACCAAACTCTGGCCCAACAAGAGAACCTCCTCTGTGAGCTGAAACATTCAGCACTCACTGAACACTACCTACCACAGGTAGTGAAAGGTGTTGAGATCCAAGGATCCAACACCGCAGACGCTGTACTGTCCTATGGGACAGGTAATTCGGCAATCAACCAAGCTTTCGGTGAAACCTTGGTTCAAGGGCATCTGAGTCCAGAAAATGACAGTCAACCAAACGCTGACAGTCACTTGGACATCATTGTTGCAGATTATGAGGACCCCTCATCAGACATGAAGGGGGAAAACTCACATTACCTACCACAGGTAGAGATAGGTGTGGAGATCCAAGGACCCCACACCGAGGTTGCTGTACTGTCCCCTGGGACAGGTAAATCGGCTATCAGCCAAGCTTTCGATGAAACCTTGGTTCAGGGACATTTGTGTCTAGAACTAATCAGAAATGACATAGTTTTTACAGACTCAAAGAGCCCCTCTTCAGTCAAGAAGTGGGAAGACATACACAACGACAGTGACCCGTCGCAGTCTGTACAATCAGACACACCTGCGACTGCGCCGACGGTTGTGACACACCTGAATTACGCGGAAAGAGGTAAACGTAAGAAGATACGTTGGCCAAAACCTAAACGATTCCTGTGTACCGTCTTCTCTCAGCTGCGCGAACAGCTTAAACTAAACGGTGGCATCCTAACTTGTGCCCATGGACGGACGTCCTCACCTGTGTTCGTGGTCCCCCATGACCAAAGGGGGGTGATGTTAGGCCATGCCAAAGACAAAGATTTGAATGTACACCTCAGAAACACTTTTGCTTTCGCCCAGAAAAACCTGGAAAAATCCGCTGAAGGACGTAAGGCGTACTATGACCAAAAGGCCTCTCACAATGAACTCCAAGTGGGAGACAGAGTCTGGTACTATACGTTCGCCCCAGCAACCGGGAAAGGAGGGTCCGAGACCGGAACTCTCGCCCGCAAACTAATGCCCAGGTGGACTGGACCTCATCTGATAACAGACAAAGTGTCCTCAGTCGTCTACGAAATCAAAATCAGCAAAGGCCGCAAAGAGCCAATTGCTAAATGGGTACATCGAAATCAGATCAAACCTTACAAGGCGTTCAATGACTCCACAAAAGACAAAGATCTCACAAACACACCGACTTCATGGGATAATAAGGTCGTCCAAACACAAGTTAGTAAATAAACTAATCAGGTTTAAACTACCGTACTTTCCCACCCTATAAGTCGCATTGTCCAATTTGAACTTAGAAACGCTAAGCCTAAAACCCACAACAAAAAACTAACCTTAAAGGACAACACCCACCGTGACAGTAACAATTCACCATATTGGAGAATTACTGTAGTATTTTATGAATTTTATTTTCATTTTTGCATTTGGGCCAGGCGAGGGTTAAAAAAAAAAAAAAAAAAACACTCCCGAATGAATCCGGAAACCTGGCCGAAGAGTCCCGAAGGGTCATGCCTTTTGTTACATTGATCTCCACCCAGAAAGCAAGGCAGAAGGTAGGAGTGAGTTTCCATGGAGGTTTATGAGAGTGAGAGTAAAACTGCATATTTCCTGGTGCATTTTTGTGTACAACTGGACCAGTGGTCTGCTTTTATTTTTTATTTATTTTATAGACCTTTTTAATAAGATATAACACCGCTGCGACTGTTGCTGGCTGCTCTCCTCTCCTCTGCCCAGAGAGGAGCGAGCCGCGCGGCTTCTCCCGTCTTCTCCCTGGCTCCCCGTTCCGCTGCGTCAGCTTTGAAGTTCGTGCCGGGGCTCGGTTCTGTCCCAGCCTTGTTGCTGGAGCACGGGGAAGCACGGAGAGCACGGGAGAGCACGGGGAAGCCCGCGCGCTCAGAGCTCCGCGCCGCGGCTGCCTTTCTACTCCCGACCTGTCTGGTCAGGGGAGAGAATAAAAAGCCGATGCGGAAATGAATGAATTTGTCGCGATCAAGCGAATTAAACTAGTATGTCTACGTGGATGCTGCTCAGAATATGACAGACATCAGTGAGCAACCGCTTCTCTTTTTTTTTCCTCTCTTAGAGCAGCGGTCATGGAAGTTGATGAAGGCTTATTAAAACTCCGCCTGTAACTCCAAGGCGGAATCTTTAGTGATGTGAATGCCCATATTTGGAGAGGGGCAGATCTTCCCGGAGCTTCTGCTAAAATCTGCTATAAATCATGAAATAACACATTTTGCATTATTTCTCTACAATATAAATAAACGCTCCTGTATTATTTTTAAATAAACTAATAAATATTAATGGCGATGCAATTTGAAAACATGGTGGGTCATGGACTTTAACAACCGTTTAAATCCACGAGATTTAAATTGACCTCGGTCATAAAGTTGAGACTTGTTTTTCTTGTGTGTTGCACTTTGGAATCTGACGACAAGAGTGTGTCGAAGCAGTGAAACGTTGTTTCCTTGTTGTTTAGTCATTACTGTTGTCATTAGTTGAGATATTGTTTTGGTTCTGAACACTCCCAGCCAAAAAGGTTTTGTATTAACATTGGTTAATGAATGATATGGATTTAACTATGCCAACATGCAGTTCGTTTTGTTAAATCTCAATCGTTGAAGAGTCAATGTAGTTTAAAGTTGCTCAAGGTACAATAAACTACACTGGTCTCATAATTTCTAAATTGAACCGATTCGATCGTTTCTATTCTAGATTGTCTATTCATTTTGATGAGTCTCGCCATAGACTTCAAAATTTATTAGGAATACCAAATCCTACGTCGTTCGTCTAAAAGACAACAGACATTTAGATCAAACTATATTTCATTTTTATTTTAGTTTAACCTAAACTAAGTAATGAATGGAGGAATAGTTTGGAATTAGAGGCCTTCGTTACAGAAGCCCTCCAAAATTTTATAGGTACAAATCCCTATATCTAATTTTACAGAATTGATCCACCCCTTAATTGGTAATTGTAGCTGATCTAAACCATGATAGCTTACATACCAGGTGCATATAGGTAGGGCCTAATGTAAAATCCCAATCATAAGCCCACCTTAAAAAACCACATAATTGCATGACACATAGAACCAGAGTGGCACTGACTGGAAACCAACCAGCCAACAACCTTCGATGTGGGGACCTGCAGCTCCAACGCTTGGTCTTCAACCTCCATCCAAGGGTCGCCTCCTCTGCGTCAATCGAGGGATCCCCTCTACATGCTGATTATGAAAACAATTGTTGCTGATCAATCAACAAAACTAATCGTTGTGGAATTACCGCTGTGGATTATAAGACTTTGCTTTCCAAGGGATCACAGACTTTGTTTTCCAAGAGTTAACAGACTTTGTTTTCCAAAGGATTAAAAGCTTTTCGCAATGGGATTACCTCCGAACAGTATGGAATTTCCAAAAACTTTATGGGATTATAATTTTTGATTTTTCTTTTCCACTTGCTGGATTACTTCAAGATCAAAGACAGTTCAAGGTTTCCTTTCGTGTTGGACCCCATCCCCAAGGACTGGCGATGGCTTCCAAAAGGGGGGAGATGTAATGGACCTACCCAGGGTCAAACTAAGGTTTTTGAACTGTCCAGTGATGACCTTTACTGACCTCTCAGTAAAGCAAGACATTTACTACAAAATCATTCATTTAGCTGTAATCTGATAAATATAGTCACCAAAAGAGACTATTTCTATCTTTGATTTTAGGCTGATGTGATCAAAAGAATAACTTTTGTCATTTTCATGATGTGTGCTTTTAAGCTGTGTTATTCTGTAAGAGTTTAAACTGTGTTCACTGCTGTGTCAAAGTTGAAATCTCGGGTCACATAGACCAGACGGTTTTGTTTAGAAACTCAGAGGACAGTAATCCGTTGTTTTTCATGAACAAGGCTCCAGCTTCTCTGTCTTTTCCTAAACAAATCTCCCTCTGCTCTGGCTGTAACCTTGGGTCTGATAAGGCAAGTGAACTCCTCTCTAAGTCTCTTTTTAAGTTCTAACTGTGCGGAAACGCTTCAGAGTTTCTGGGAGCTTCGAAAGATGATGTGAACTTTCCCAGAGAGCTGAATGACCACCAGTCACGCGCTAAGGACTCGTCATCCAGCTGGGACTGATAACATGTTGTTATGGGTCCACTTCGAACGAGCGTAAGCTCAAAAACTTTGTTTATTCCTTCCTGGAATAAGTCTATCTTGAAGTCAGAGGCCTGAAGCTGACATATTCTCTGATGACCAAGCGAAAACCAGGAGACGTTGAAACGTAAACCAGAACCCTGCTCGAAGGTATTGTACTGGTTCCCACAAGGACCCGTGCATCTGAAAAGCTACAAGGTCTTCCCTCTTACCGGGCTGTCGTCAAAAGGTAAAGAGCTGTTTACAAAACGTACCTGGATTTTAGCAGAAGTCGGATGAGAAGTGTCACTCTGGTATCATGCTCACGATAATTTCTTCTTTAATCTTTCCTCCTATTCTTTCCCTCTCAATCTAAGCCGGAAACTATAATTAAGCTGAAGAGCCCACAGACTAAATATGTTAACATCCAATATTGAAGTCTGTTGTGTTAAATTTAAGTGTGCTGACGTATTAATTTGAAAGAAAGTGAAATCATGTCAATCAAGTGTAATGGTGTTAATTTAGTTGATTTATTTTAAATAAATGGTAGTGTCGCCTGGCATACCAAACTAAGTCAATGTCCATTGTCACTTAATGGCTCTGTTTATTTATCCATCATAAAGATCACAGAAATATTGGGTAAACTGAAAAAGAACAGAATCCGTGAATTTACTATTCAATCTGAATAAGTAAATTAATTAAGGTAAAGAGGTCAGTATTAATATTGACCTCCTCATAACCCCTTACAGTATACAAATGAAAGCGACCCATTTGGGTGAGATTTTAAACAAAACCTTTGTATACAAATAAATAAAAGCGACCCATTTGGGTGATATTTTAAACAAGCGACCCATTTGGGTGATATTTTAAACAAAACCTTTGTATACAAATGAAAGCGACCCATTTGGGTGAGATTTTAAACAAAACCTTTGTATACAAATAAATAAAAGCGACCCATTTGGGTGATATTTTAAACACGCGACCCATCTGGGGGATATTTTAAACAAAACAACCTTTGTATAAAAATAAATAAAAGCGACCCATTTGGGTGATATTTTAAACACGCGACCCATTTGGGTGATATTTTAAACAAAACAACCTTTGTATAAAAATAAAGAAAAGCGACCCATTTGGGTGATATTTTAAACAAAACAACCTTTGTATAAAAATAAAGAAAAGCGACCCATTTGGGTGATATTTTAAACAAAACAACCTTTGTATAAAAATAAATAAAAGCGACCCATTTGGGTGATATTTTAAATAAACGTCACTCTTTACAAAAAATAAAACTATACTAATAAAAATCTTAACTACAATAACAGTCAGAACCAGAACAATAAGCAGCAACAGACCGTTTTACGATCATCATCTAACTAATCAAGTTTTAAGCTGGTGAAGATTCACAGTCATCCAGGACATGTTGAATCAAAAAAGGTGTTCAAAACAGAAACAACTGGACTTTATTTGTAACAGAAGACGTTTCGCTTCTCATTCGAGGAGAATTGAGAAAGGTCCTCGGATGAGAAGCGAAACGTCTTCTGTTACAAATAAAGTCCAGTTGTTTCTGTATTGAACGCCTTTTTTTTTTTTTTATCTAATCAAGTTTTAAGTTTTTGGCCAAAAAGATCAACTTGTCCACATTTTCTGCCAAAAGCATAGATCTGGTTGCAGTGACAATATCTCCAGCGGTGGAGAAAACCCGCTCACTAGCAACAGAGGTAGCAGGAATAGAGAGGTAGTGCTTTGCTAATTTTGCAGTGTGTCTGTATTTGGCCTCATTGTCTTTCCACCAAAGAAGAGGGTCAGCTTCAAGTGAAGGGGACCCTGAAGCTCTGTACTCACGAACTTCTTCTTGGACCTGCTCCAAAAGGGACTTGCTACTTTCCACCTGTCCCTGGAAAAGTTCACCAAAGAGTTCAGTCATTGCAGATTTCTTAGCTGGAGGGGGAGATGATTTCCCTGAAGAGGTAGATGGCTCAGCTGCTATCTCGGTGACATCCGCAGACTGCAAAGAGTAAAAAAAAAAAATTAATAAGATTATATTTTTAAATGTATAAAGTTAATTAGATCATAATACAATAAACATACCTCTTCTTGCACGGTCATCATTTCTGTTATGAGGTGGTTGAAGATCCTCTCTCGCTCATCGTCATCCATATGTGGCAGGCCTTTAAATCTGGGGTCCAGGGCTGTGCACTTGTGCAAAAAGTCATAGATCATGGAGTATCTGTCCTCCAGGTTTTGTGTGACAGCAACCTTCACCTCTCTCACAACTGGACTGTCTTCTTGTTTTGGTCCCATGGAGTGGAGAACAGTGGCTTTCAGGGGGAGTATCATTGACACAGAAGCTCTTGTTTCAGTGCTCATCAGCGTTGTGATTGTTTTTAGAGGTTTAAGAACCTCGATCAGTTCCTCTGCCATTGCCACCTCCTCTTCATTGAGGGTGTAAACATCTTTGCTTTTGAGAGTTTTTTCTGTTAGTGCAGAATATATGGCTGCTTGTTGCTCCAGATATCTTTCAATCATGTCATAACTGGAGTTCCAGCGGGTGGGGACATCTTGAATGAGTGCATGCTTTGGAATATTGAGCATTTCTTGTTTACACTGCAGGATGTGGGCAGCGGTGGTGCTTCTGTGAAAAAATCCAACAACCTTCCTGACTTTGCCCAATAATCTTGTCACCTGATTAATGCTTGTTGCCTTTTGGGAAGCCAAGTTAATGGTATGTGCAAAACAGCCTATCTGAGGGCCCAGCCCTGCTTATTTTACAGCATTGGTGATGTTTTTTGCGTTGTCAGTTGTAACAGGAATTGTAGTCCCAGGTCTCTCCAGCTTCCATTCATGCACCGCCTCCTTCAGGTGCTCTGCAAGATTTGTGCTAGTGTGCTGTTCATAAACAGCCCTCGTTTGCAAAACGTGACTCATCATCTCCCACTCTGGTGTAATATAGTGTACAGTTAAAGTTAAATAACTTTCTGTTGCACGCGACGTCCATCCATCCGTGGTGAGAGACACAGCTGGCACACTCGATAGCTTGTTTACTATTTCACTTTTAGCTTTTTCATAAAGCGCTGGTACAACTTTTTGGCTAAAGTGTTGACGTGATGGGATGTTGTAGCGGGGCTCAAGAACTTTAATCATGTGTTTAAAGCCGGTGCATTCAACAACAGAGTAGGGACGTAGATCCAGCGCGATAAACACTCCAACAGATTGTGTTATTGATTTGAAGCGATCGGACTGACCTGATAAAGGCTGTTTAAATGCTGCTGTTATCGGTGTTTGAACCAGGCTGCTTTTCTTCCTTGTGGATGAGACGTTCACATTTGGATGATGTCGTTTCAAATGCGTTAATAAGTTAGACGTGTTGCCTGCTACGTATCCAACCTCGGTGAAACAATGACGACACACAGCTTTGGATTTGTCGACTTGTCGTTCCCCATCGTGAGTTTTAACAGGAAAGCCAAAATGTTCCCAAACAGGTGAGCGCAACGAGCTGGGAGGGTCTTCAAGCTCCGGCTTGTTTGTAGCCATAGTTGTTAGCATGCTACACTGCTACTCCTCCTCCTCGTGCTGCAAGGGGGGCTATGCAACAAATAATAGTGCCGTGCTGAAACACGCCTAGGTATTTTTAGTTCCGCGCGCATATATTCTCCCGTTAAAAACATTTAATGAGTGAAAAAATAACCGAAACGGTACGCAGGTGGACCGAACCGAACGTGGTGTACTGATAGGGTTCGGTAAACCCATTACAACCGTTACAAGCCTACTCCTAACTAGACAATATTTACATCAACAAAGCCAAAGAAGCCTACATCCTGTCAAAAGCAAAATGGACAGAAGGGGGTAAAGATGTTCAGCATATTTCTGTAGACTAGACAAAAAGAGACGGTAACAAATAAGGGTGTAACGGTACGCTAAAATCTCGTTTAGGTTCAGTACAGTTTCAAGGAGGGCTTGGTTCGATAAAATCTCAGTACAAAAAGAAGCCAAAATGAAGACTTACAAAATGTTTATTTTAAAAATATGTCAAGTAAACAATATGTTTGTGTACAAATAAATAAAAGCAACCCATTTGGATGACATTTTAAATAAACAGCACTCTTTACAATAAATAAACTATACTAACAATAATAAAAATCTTAATAAATACATTAACCGTCAGAACCAGAACAATAAGCAGCAACTGACTGTTTACAATCTAACTACCGTATTTTCCGGAGTATAGGTCGCACCTTTTTATACTTTTTTCAAGGCCTGCGACCTATATATGGCTTGTTATCACTTTCGGTCGCTAGGGGCGCATGGTAGTACCATTTTCGGCCGCTAGGGGCGCAGGCAGTGCAGTACCAGTTTCGGCTGCTAGGGGGGCGCATGGTAGTACCAGTTTCGGCCGCTAGGGGCGCATGGTAGTACCACTTTCGGCCGCTATGGGTGCTAAAAAGACCTGTAGTCTGTTTACCGGTACAGTACCTGCAGACGTGCCTGGAGGCGTTACCTGTTTGTGTATTGAGCATAAAACCCCATCACCCAACCGACATCTCTGAGAGTGTGTGAGGAGATACAGCGAGAACAACAAAACAACTACAGAGAACCAGAAGACAACAGCAACCATGCCTCCTAAAAGAAAGTCCTACACGGCAGAATTTATGTTGGAGGTGGTCAAATTTGCCGTGGTGCACGGGAACCGCGCCACTGACCGCCAGTACGGGGTCAGTGAGAAGGTGATCCGGGGCTGGAGGAAGTCGGAGGGAGTGATCCAAGCCATGAAGCGGTCCAAGCGGGCCAACAGGGGCATGAAAGCCAGGTGGCCAGAACTGGAGGACAAAGTGAAGTCCTGGGTCCTGTCCGAGCGCGCATGTGGAAGAGGGGTCTCCACGGTACAGCTTCGCCTCCACGCCATCTCTGTTGCTAAGGACATCGGGGTCTCGGAGTTCGCTGGTGGTCCGAGCTGGTGTTTCAGGTTCATGAAACGCCACGACCCGTCCATCAGGGCCCAGAACACCATGTCCCAGAAGCTCCCGGCCGACTACCAGGAGAAACTGGACAACTTTCGAGCCTTCGTGAGTCGGCAGGTAAGCTAACATGGTTTTATTTTTGTGCGTTAAACGTACCTGTATCTTGCTAAATTTTAATAGATTAATTTAATATAAAATTGCGCGCTCACAGCGAGTTTGTGGTCAGTCAGTGCGTGCGCGTTTCTTTGTTTAATGTACCCCACGAAAATGTCTGCCTTCGTGTATCGCCTGGTACCGGTACCGCTAGCTAAGCTACCATGTTTTTTTTTGTGTGTTAAACGCAACTGTATCTTGCTAAATTTTAATAGATTAATTTAATATAAAATTGCGCGCTCACAGCGAGTTTGTGGTCAGTCAGTGCACGCGCGTTTCTTTGTTTAATGTACCGTACGAAAATGTCTGCCTTCGTGTATTGCCTGGTACCGGTAGCGCTAAGCTAACATGTTTTTTTTTTTGTGTGTGTTAAACGTACCTGTATCTTGCTAAATTTTTATAATTAATTTAATATAAAATCACGCGCTCACAGCGAGTTTGTGGTCAGTGGGTGCACGCTCGATTCTTTGTTTACTTTTTTTTGGTGTGTGTTTAACACACAGGTATCTTGCTAAATTTGAATAATTAATTTAATATAAAATCACGCGCTCACAGCGAGTTTGTGGTCAGTAGGTGCACGCTCGATTCTTTGTTTACATTCTTTTGTGTGTGTTTAACACACCGGTATCTTGCTAAATTTTAATATATTAATTTAATAATAATAATAATAATGAATTTTATTTATAATGCACTTTTTATTAACAAAAATCTCAAAGTGCTACAAAGTGCAGCTAAAATTAAAGATAAAAAAACAAGTGATAAAATCAAGTAAGATCAGTGATAAAACAACAAAAAACAATAATAAAATCAATTAAAACAATGATAATATCAACTAAGATCAAAGATAAAATCATGTGGAGGCAGAGTACGGTAGGCTCGCTTAAAAAGAAAGGTCTTTAAGCCTTGTTTAAAGGTATTGTGACATGATTTTGTAAATTTGAATATTTGTCAGAACATATATATCTTATATCATTGAGCTCTGGTCGTTTTTGCATAATAAATTATAAACATATTAAAATTTTATTCGAAATTATGCTAAATTTTTCTCTGGTATTTGCTGGGATACGCCCCTGAAATTCCGCGCATTTCCGCAATACGTCATCACCAGTCGTCGTCACCAGTCATCAACGTCACAACGGGCAGAAGGCAGAGCCTTGCCCGTTTATTAGGTGTGTTAACTGCTTGCCATACAGATTCATTTCCTGAAGGATCGCCTTTTATTTGTGTAACTTGAAAAATGCCGTCACGTTGTAGTGCATTTGTGTGTTCTAATATCAGCAGTGAACAAGTGAGCCTTCACAAATTTCCAAAAGATGACAAACTTTGTCAAGAATGGACCAGACAAGGACCGGTGGGTTCCAGGAGTCCTATGTCTGCAGCGACCATTTCACTGCCGATTGTTTTCAGCACCTGGTATAAAAGAATCTTTAGGATTACCATTAAGATTCAGAAGACTTTTAAAACCGGATGCTATTCCTACTATTTTTAAAAGAAAATCTACAGAAGAAAGTCCCACAGGAGCTACCATGTCGAAACAACGCAGGGACCATCGGAAGACTGTCCAGGAGATGAGTAAGTCTTTGTGTAAACATAATCGGAGGTGTGTAGTGTTTTAGATTATAAACTATTTATTTTACGTGAGTTCATGTTGTTTTACTTTATACACTTTGAGTGTATAAAGCCAATTATCACGGCAGATTATGTTTGTTCGCTGCTAACAAGCTAGCCGAATCAGATAGCTAACACAGGCCACGTTGCTAATGATGTATTTTTAAATTATGTCTGCGCCATCAGGTAACATCTGTAGTTTCCTTCTATTCGGGGAGGGATATTAATGAGAGTTTTGGATGATTTACTGTCTTAAAATGATATATCGCTGACGCAACCGGTAATAAGCCGACATAGCAGCTAACAAACATTAGCCGAGTGCCCGGAGCAAACACGTTGCTAATGATGTATTTTTAAATTATGTCTGCGCCATCAGGTAACATCTCTCGTTTCTTTCTATTCGGGGAGGGATATTAATGAGAGTTTTGGATGATTTACTGTCTTAAAATGATATATCGCTGACGCAACCGGTAATAAGCCGACATAGCAGCTAACAAACATTAGCCGAGTGCCCGGAGCAAACACGTTGCTAATGATGTATTTTTAAATTATGTCTGCGCGATCAGGTAATTCTTTTTATTCGGGGAGGGATATTAATGAGAGTTTTGGATGATTTACTGTCTTAAAATGATATATCGCGGACGCAACCGGTAATAAGCCGACATAGCAGCTAACAAACATTAGCCGAGTGCCCGGAGCAAACACGTTGCTAATGATGTATTTTTAAATTATGTCTGCGCCATCAGGTAACATCTCTCGTTTCTTTCTATTCGGGGAGGGATATTAATGAGAGTTTTGGATGATTTACTGTCTTAAAATGATATATCGCTGACGCAACCGGTAATAAGCCGACATAGCAGCTAACAAACATTAGCCGAGTGCCCGGAGCAAACACGTTGCTAATGATGTATTTTTAAATTATGTCTGCCGATCAGGTAATTCTTTTTATTCGGGGAGGGATATTAATGAGAGTTTTGGATGATTTACTGTCTTAAAATGATATATCTCAGACGTGACCGGTGTCAGGGACTCTTGTTAGCCAAGATAGCTTCTAAAAATATTAGCCGAGAGCCCGGAGCAAACACGTTGCTATGTATGCATTTTTAAATTATGTCTGCGCCATCAGGTAACATCTGTAATTTTTTTATTCAGGGAGGGTTTATTAATGAGAGTTTTGGAAGATTTACTGTCTCAAAATGATATCTCAGACGCGATAGGACATGCTCCGCCATTATTATTTAAATGCACGTTGGAGCGTGCCTTCCCGTTGTCACGTCAAGATGATGTTTTGCGGAAATGCGCAGATTTTTAGGGGCGTATCCCAGAGAAAAAAACTACCATAACTTGGAATAAAAATTTAATATATTTATAATTTATTATGCAAAAACGACCAGAGCTCAATGATATAAGATATATATGTTCTGACAAATATTCAAATTTACAAAATCATGTCACAATACCTTTAAAGTCAACCAGTGACTGTGGAACACTGGTTTAATATAAAATCACGTGCTCACATCGAGTTTGTTGTCAGTGGGTGCGCGCTCAATTCTTTGTTTACTGTAAGCTACCGGTAATGTCTTCTTCTGATGTGGACATGTGATGTAGAGTTTGTTGTCAGTGGGTGCGCGCTCAATTTTTTGTTTACTGTAAGCTATCGGTAATGTCTTCTTCTGATGTGGACATGTGATGTGGACAAACAAAGAAACATTTTTATGTTGCAGGTCAGTTGGTGCGCTCACAGCAGGTCTGTGAGTGCGCGCTCGATTAGCTAGCCCGACGCGAATGTCTGCATTTTGTCTTTCTCACGCAAAGTCCAGACGCATGGGATCACTGCCGACCACGTAATAAACATGGACGAGGTACCGCTGACGTTCGATATCCCTTTAGGACGCAGTGTCTCCCAGAAGGGTGAGAAGACCATCAACATCCTCACCACAGGCCATGAGAAGTCCCACTTTACAGTGGTTCTGGCCTGTGGTGCTGATGGATGCAACCCCCCCCCCCCGGTCATTTTTAAACGAAAAACAATGCCTAAGGAGGACTTCAGCTCCAGAGTCGTGGTGGCGGTGAACCCGAAGGGATGGATGGACGAAGCTATGATGGTCCATTGGATCAATAAATGCTTCGTCCATCGTCCTGACGGGTTCTTCAGGACGAAGAAGGCTCTCCTCGTGATGGACAGTATGAAGGCCCATATAACAGATGCCATGAAGGCAAAAATAAAGACCCTTAACACCATGCCCACAATCATTCCTGGGGGGCTGACCAAACTTCTTCAACCTTTGGACATCTCTGTTAACCGGAGCTTCAAGGCCTCCCTAAGGAAATTGTGGGAGGAGTTGATGGTGAGTGGCGAGCACAGCTTCACAGCAACGGGGAGGATGTGGCATGCGACGTTCGCCCAGGCAGTGGAGTGGGTCGACAAGGCCTGGGCTTCTGTCACCACCCGGACCATCAAGGCAGGGTTCAAGAAGGCGGGCATCCCCCCACAGACTGCTGGAGCTGGTGCAGAGGACAGCAGTGATGATGAAGATGATGATGAGGAGGAGGGAGGAGGAGGAGGAGGAGGAAGAGGAAGAAGAGAGAGGAAGAGGAGGAGGAGGAGG
>JBBPBX010015129.1:39293-49923 GCA_038048925.1 Garcialebias charrua
CCTCCATCACTGGCTGAACTCTTCCAGAGTGACATTAGCCCTGTTTCCATCCATTTTCATTTCGAATTTTGAGCTACCTCGCAAATATGTAAATACAAATTAATGCAGAGCAGAAGTGTTTCCATCTACTGGCTTGAAGCGCTTTTTCCAAGCCGCGCACAGCGTCATTACGTCAGACGTCAGCGTCATTACGTCAGACGTCAGCACTGCGCATGTCTACAGTAGACCAGAGAGTAAACAGGAAGTAGCGGTTGAAAACAGAACCCGGTCACACATCTCGTCAAAATGGGGAGAATATTTCAGGTACGTGCTGCTGTCGGGCGAGTTGTATTTATTCTGTCATGCCAACTAGTTTTAGCGAGTTACATGTTGTTCGGAGCGGAAACAGCTGATCAGTCACGTGACGTGAATGTGCGCTACGGCAGCACGAGTCGGCAAATGTGTTTCCATCTGTCGTTTTGCGCAGCTGCTCGGTTTCGCAGCTCCCAAAAACCACCTCAAGCGAGCGTATAAACTTTTTGGCGAATTTCAGGAAGTAACTTCGTATTTTGCCGTTTCCATTAAGCTTTTCTGCTGCGATACTTCAAAATGCGCACCTAGAAACCTTGATGGAAACACGGCTACTGAGGATGAGGAGTTTCTGGGGTTTGAGTGATTTGATTTGTAAATATTGAGTGATTTGATTTGTAAATATTGTAAATAAAAACCACAAAATAAATATACTGTATGTTTGTGTCATCTTTATGTGCGGGTGTACTGTAGTAATTTCAAAGCTGCTTTATTTACGGTATATGGGTGTACCGGTAACTGTCAAAGTGCATTTATTAACAAAAATTAAACTGAGACACACTCTTACAAAAAAGGCAGCCAACAATTTTTTTTTAGGAATTTCTGTAGTTTGATTTTAATGATGTTGGTGGCATTTACATTCTAAAATAAGCTGATTTGTAATCATTTATTAACAAAAATTAAACTGAGACACACTCTTACAAAAAAGGCAGCCAACAAATATTTTTTAGGAGTTTCTGTAGATTAATGTTAATGATGTTGGTGGCATTTACATTCTAAAATAAGCTGATTTGTAATCATTTATTAACAAAAATTAAATTGAGACACACTCTTACAAAAAAGGCAGCCAACAAATATATTTTTTAGGAGTTTCTGTAGTTTAATTTTAATGATGTTGGTGGTATTTACATGCTAAAATAAGCTGATTTGTAATTATTTATTAACAAAAATTAAACTGAGACACAGTCTTAAAAAAAGGCAGCCAACAAATATTTTTTTAGGAGTTTCTGTAGTTTAATTTTAATGATGTTGGTGGTATTTACATTCTAAAATAAGCTGATTTGTAATCATTTAATAACAAAAATTAAACTGAGACACAGTCTTAAAGGGATTGTGACATAATGTTGGAAATTTGCATATTTGTCAGAACATATATATCTTATATCATTGAGCTCTGTTCGTTTTTGCAAAATAAATTATAAATATATTAAAATTTTATTCTAAATTATGGTAATTTTTTCTCTGGGATACGCCCCTAAAATTCCGCGCATTTCCGCAATACGTCATCAGTGTGACGTGACAACGGGAAGAAGGCAGAGCCTTTCCCGTTTGTTTGGTGTGTTAACTGCTTGCCATATAGATTCATTTCCTGAAGGATCGCCTCTTTTATTTGTGTAACTTGAAAAATGCCGTCACGTTGTAGCGCATTTGGGTGTTCTAATATCAGCAGTGAACAAGTGAGCCTTCACAAATTTCCAAAAGATGAGAAACTTCGACAAGAATGGACCAGACAAGGACCGGTGGGTTCCTACTGAAGAGTCGAATGTCTGCAGCGGCCATTTTACTGCCGATTGTTTTCAGGACCTGGTATAAAATAATCTTTAGGATTACCAGTAAGATATAGAAGACTTTTAAAACCGGATGCTATTCCTACTATTTTTAAAAGAAAATCTACAGAAGAAAGTGCCACAGGAGCTAACACGTCAAAACAACGCAGGGAAGCATCGGAAGACTGTCCAGGAGATGAGTAAGTCTTTGTGTAAACATAATTGGAGGTGTGTAGTGTTTTAGATTATAAACTATATATTTTACGTGAGTTCATGTTGTTTTACTTTATACACTGTGAGTGTATAAAGCCAAATATCACGGCAGATTATTTATGTTAGCTGCTAACAAGCTAGCCGAATCAGTGGCACACACACTTTTCTAATAATGTATTTTTAAATTATGTCTGCGCGATCAAGTAACATCAGTAAGTTTTTTTTATTCAGGGAGGGTTTATTAATGAGAGCCTTGGACGATTTACTGTCTTAAAGTTATAGATCTCAGACGCGACCGGGACTAAGCTGACATAGCTAACACACTAGCTGAAATACAGACCACGTTGCTATGTATGTATTTTTAAATTATGTCTGCGCTATCAGGTAACATCTGTAATTTCTTTTTATTCAGGGAGTGTTTATTAATGAGAGTTTTGGAAGATTTACTGTCTTAAAATGATATATCTCAGACGCAACCGGGACTAAGCCGACATAGCTAACACACTAGCCGAGATACAGACCACGTTGCTATGTATGTATTTTTAAATTATGTCTGCGCAATCAGGTAACATCTGTAATTTCTTTTTATTCAGGGAGTGTTTATTAATGAGAGTTTTGGAAGATTTACTGTCTTAAAATGATATATCTCAGACGCAACCGGGACTAAGCCGACATAGTTAACACACTAGCCGAGATACAGACCACGTTGCTATGTATGTATTTTTAAATTATGTCTGCGCGATCAGGTAACATCTGTAATTTCTTTTTATTCAGGGAGTGTTTATTAATGAGAGTTTTGGAAGATTTACTGTCTTAAAATGATATATCTCAGACGCAACCGGGACTAAGCAGACATAGCTAACACACTAGCCGAGATACAGACCACGTTGCTATGTATGTATTTTTAAATTATGTCTGCGCGATCAGGTAACATCTGTAATTTTTCGATCGGACATGCTCCGCCATTATTATTTAAATGCGCGTTGGAGCGTGCTGAATTAAGAGTTTTTATTAATGCTTTTCTGACGAAATGTTTATCAATTTTTATGTTAAGAGTTGATGCTTAATTCAACACTTGTGAGAAAAAACATTTTAGTTTAGTGTCAAGATGTTTCTTTAAAGGAGACCACATATAGGTCTTTAAAATTTTTATGTTATGTCTGTGTGCTATCTTGACAATATTAATTCATTTTAATACACAAAATAATTCTTAGATAATTAATTATACCCTTTTTAATTCTGCCATTTTTAACTTTCGTTTTGAACGACCGGTTTCTTGAAGTCCACGCCCTTCAACGATCTGTTTACGCCCTCTGTAACAGCCAGTATCTGTAATGTGTTGTTGTTTTAAAATTAGCTCTTTTTTTATTACTCATTTTACTTACTGTTAGTGTTAGCTTAAGATAACTTACCGAAACCCGTCTGAGCGCGCCACAATTTGCTGCTCCTTTTAGCATGAGACCACTCAAATCCGAAGCTAATGTTAGCTTGTTCCTCTTCCGGTGTTCGCCAGCTCCGCTCGTTGCACGCAGCAATTTTGGAAGTTATCGCTGTTCCAGTCAAGACACACACAAAGTTCACCAAGTGTCTCCCGTAAATTAATCCGTAAGGAGAAGGTCCTCGCTGATGTGAGGCTGCTGCGAGGCTGAAACGAGGCTGTACAGTTGAAGCTCCGCTCCATCGCGCCAGAAGAGGGTCCCGTCGCAACCGGTCCCTACGCCGGGGGTCCGCTCGTTTAATTTTTCCCGGCTGCGCGTTGGGAGCGATCGCAAATACACTAAAAATTGAACTAAATCATAAAAATAACAATTATACTTTATTTATAAAGCCATTTAAAAAAAACACAGCTGCAACAAAGTGCTGTACACATGAAATTAAGAACATATAAACAAAAGATGAGATGAAATCATGAAAAACAACAGTCATGTGTTTAATACTGAAGTGGGTGGAGCATCACCAGGGGTTGCTAGGTGAGGGGCTGGACTCAGGTTTGAGGTGGTTGGCTGCGGTTTGTGACGTCACAAACCGCAGGAAGTGGGAAACGAAGTGTATTTATCAAAGATAAATAAATCTACTTAGAGTAAATAAACCACTGGGTGCATTTTTTTGGCCTTAGGACTGTTTTTTTATGAAGTAAATACCCAAAGTTGAGTAAAAAAAACCATTAAAAAGTGAATTTTGAATATGTGGTCCCCTTTAAAGCCTTGAAGAGGGGGGTTTTGTGTGGCTTTGCTTCAAAGGTCCAGAGTTTCTTTGAATGATAAGGGCCCATCCTTTTCGAAAAGACTGGTCTTTGATGAATGGTTGCATATCGCCCATCTCACTTCAAGTCTTGCAGTTCTGCTGAAAAGAGAGTTGTGAAAAAAAAAAACTAAGTGTCAAGAAACTATTTGCAATTAGGTTTGATCCGGCGCAAGAGTTGTGTGAAAAAACTGAGCTCGTTTTCTTCACATGACTTTGTAGCCCTTCTTGGTAAGAGATCTAACAAACTTCAGATAAGCCTTTAGCGGCGCCTAACACCGCTTTGCACTTCAAAACATGTTTGATGAGAGTGAGTGAAGACACACACACCTCAAGGTATAAATGATAGTAGCGCACTTAAGAGTCTTCGAAGTCTACCGTGAGGCTTTGGCCCAGCCGTCCGGCCTGCGTTGATGGTGATTCTCATCTGAGTTGAAAGCGGCTTCCCGACTCGTGTCATGGTGAGAGATCCTTGTAACATCAATGCCTTGTTGTGTGTACTGTTCTTTGTGGCGGGGTTTAATAAATGACACATTGATCCTAGCAGATAACAGTTTGTATGTTTGACTTGTATGTTTTTACTTTTTCCTTTTCCTGTCACAGACTTCTTTAATAAATGACAGATCATTATTTTTAATTAAGTCTTGTGTGGGGTTTTTCTAAACAAGTGTGCCTACCTTTCCCGAACCAAGATAAAACATTAACCCTTTTGGGTTGATCTGAAATTTCATAAATCACGTGCCTTCCTGTCATGGTGGCCTTTCAATTTCATAAATCACGTGCCTTCCCGTCATGGTGGCCTGTCACTGATGACGTTTTGCAGAAATGCGCAGATTTTTAGGGGCGTATCCCAGAGAAAAGACTACCATAACTTGGAATAAAATTTTAAGATATTTATAATTTATTTTGCAAAAACGAACAGAGCTCAATGATATAAGATATATATGTTCTGACAAATATGCAAATTTCCAACATCATGTCACAATCCCTTTAAAAAAAGTCAGCTAACAAATATATTTTTGAGGTGTTTATCCTGCTAAAATTAAAATACCAATTCATGCAGGTCTGTTCGCTGCATTTCCGGTGCTGCGCGTGCACGTTTGGTTTCATCAGACGTACCGGTAGTTAGCGAAACAAATTTTTAAATCCAGCTCATTTCACAATTACGTTAAGTCTTAAAAAAAGTCACCTAACAAATATATTGTTTGAGGTGTTTATCCTGCTAAAATTAAAATACCAATTCATGCAGGTCTGTTCGCTGCATTTCCGGTGCTGCGCGTGCACGTTTGGTTTCATCAGACGTACCAGTAGCTAGCGAATTAAAAAAAAAAATCCAGCTCATTTCACAATTACGTTCAGTCTTAAAAAAGTCAGCTAACAAATATATTTTTGAGGTGTTTATCCTGCTAAAATTAAAACACCAATTCATGCAGGTCTGTTCGCTGCATTTCCGGTGCTGCGCGTGCACGTTTGCTTTCATCAGACGTACCGGTAGCTAGCGAAACAAATGTTTAAATCCAGCTCATTTCACAATTACGTTCAGTCTTAAAAAAAGTCAGCTAACAAATACATATTTTTGAAGTGTTTATCCTGCTAAAATTAAAGGGGACCACACATGCAAAATTCACTTTTTAATGTTTTTTTACTAAACTTTGGGTATTTACTTCATAAAAAAACAGTCCTTGTGCCAAAAAAATGCACCCAGTGGTTTATTTACTCTAAGTAGATTTATTTATTTTTGATAAATACACCAGGATTCACACTTCCTGCATTTATTGACGTCACAAGCCGTAGCCAATCAGCTCAAACCTGAGTCCAGCCCCTCACCTAGCAACCCCTGGTTAGGCTCAACCCACTTCTGTATTAAACACATGACTGTTGTTTTTCATGATTTCATCTCATCTTTTGTTTATATGTTCTTAATTTCATGTGTACAGCACTTTGTTGCAGCTGTGTTTTTTTAAATGGCTTTATAAATAAAGTATAATTGTTATTTTTATGTTTTAGTTCAATTTTTAGTGTATTTGCGATCGCTGCCAACGCGCAGCCGGCAAAAATTAAACGAGCGGACCACAGGCGGAAGGACCGGGTTCGACGGGACCCTCTTCCGGCGCGATGGAGCGGAGCTTCAACTGTACAGCCTTGCAGCAGCCTCGCAGCAGGCTCGCAGCAAGAGGACCTTCTCCTTACAGATTAATTTACGGGAGACACTTGGTGAACTTTGTGTTGTCTTCACTGGAACAGCGATAACTCCCAAAATCTCATCGCGTGCAACGAGCGGAGCTGGCGAAAACCGGAAGAGGAACAAGCTAACATTAGCTTCGGATTCGGGTGGTCTAATGCTAAAAGGAGCAGCAAACTGCGGCGCGCTCAGACGGGTTTCGGTAAGTTATCTTAAGCTAACACTAACAGTAAGTCAAATGAGTAATAAAAAAAGAGCTAATTTTAAAACAACAACACATTACAGATACTGGCTGTTACAGAGGGCGTGAACAGATCGTTGAAGGGCGTGGACTTCAAGAAACCGGTCGTTCAAAACGAAAGTTAAAAATGGCAGAATTAAAAAGGGTATAATTGATTATCTAATAATTATTTTGTGCATTAAATTGAAGGAATAGGGTCTGGATATCCCACAGAAATACCATAAAAATTTAAAAAATACATCTGAGGTCCCCTTTAAAATACCAATTCGTGCAGGTCTGTTCGCTGCATTTCCGGTGCTGCGCGTGCACGTTTGGTTTCATCAGACGTACCGGTAGCTAGCAAAACAAATTTTTAAATCCAGCTCATTTCACAATTACGTTCATTTAATAAGGAAAAGTTCAGCTCACACATATTTGCTATAATTTTTATCGAACAAATAATTATTTTAAAGTGTTAATCTTCTTAAAGCCTTGCTGTGCGCTCCTGTGGCAGACATTTGCAGCAGAGCTAAACACTCGGTCCACATTTCCGGGTTGACTCAGCGGTTACGCGGCACGTCAGCGGTGAATGACGCGTTACGTCGGCGGTGACGTAGGTGCGACCTGTACTCCGGTGCGACCTATTTATGGATTTTTCCAATTTATTGGTAATAATTGGACAATGCGACCTATACTCCGGTGCGACCTATACTCCGGAAAATACGGTAATCAAGTTTTAAGTTTTTTGGTCAAATAGAACCAACTTTTCCACATTTTCTAAAGCACAGATCTAGTTGCAGTGAATATCTCCAGCGGTGGAGAAAACCGCTCACTAACAACAGTAGAATGAATAAAGAGGTAGCACTTTGCTGATTTTGCAGTATGGCTGTATTTGGTCTCATTACTCACAACTAGGGGTGTTGATCGATTAAAATTTTTTAACTAATTAATCGCACATCAGTTTTAAAATTAATCGCGATTAATCGCGATTAAACACTTAAAGGCAACTTATAATAAAGATGGATTCATTCATCAGTTAAGTCATAACCTTTGTTTTTACTTTCACACAGTGTTTAAAAACTGAAATAATTTTGTAAAGAAAATGCAGCATCTAATTAAAGTGCATTGCAAACATTCATTTTTTGGTTCAAAAACATTTTACTGTTTGATAAAACTGTATGAATTAGTGTGAACTGAAATTTAGAACCTTACAGAACATTTCTGCTTTGTTTTAAACCACATGTATAAGATCTACTCTTCATTTATCCAGCTACTAAGGCAAACCAGTCTCTACATTACCTTCAAGGCCTTCTTGAATCGCAGTATGTTGACAGTGTCATCATCTGAAGCCTCCATGACTCTGAACATGTGGCAGAAGGCAGGCAGCACCACAGAACAGGAGATGTAGTTCTGTCCACCCAGTTTCAGTGACATACCTGTGAAAACACAAATTAATAAACAATAATCAGGTCTCTCTTGTAAATGAGTCCTTGAGGCTTATTGAGACTAACCTGTGTAAGTAAAGGTTGACTGAAAAAAAACTCAGAGCTTTTATTTAATTTAATTCATTTATTCATTCATTTAGAGTAAAAAAGCAAATTCATCAAAAAGAAAAACACTGAATGAAAAGGGAGCAGAAAGAAGAATTATATTTTATTTTAAACACACACACACTAACTAACCAATATCAAACTTAACTACAAAGAAAAAGAAATAAAACCGTACCTGCATGGCTCAGGTAGTTCCTCCAACTTTTTCAGCTCAGCCTCTGTAAGCAGGGGGATTTCACCGTCTGTCCCGAGCGTTGTTGTTTTTTTCTCAATGTTCCATTCGTGTGCGGCTGCTGCGCGCATGCCTCTGCACAGTGGCGCTCGGTAGATTTACTCACAGTTAAAACAAAGGAGTGCAGGCTCCAGCTGTCCTCAATAAAGTGAGCCGTGACACCCAAATAGTTATCATTGCTAGCAGAAGTCCAGTGATCGCATGTGAGTGCAGGTACGGTGCTTTCGCTAACAGCGTTAGCAAGCGGAAACCGGAAGTGAGATTCGGCATCCGGGGGGAGCTTTTCAAAATAATCGTTGCGTTATTTTATTTTAATGCGTCATAATAAATAAAATAACGCACATAATTAACGCGCTAATTTCGACACCATTACTCACAACCTCTTCGACCTGCTCCCACAGGTGGGACAGGTCCCTGGAACAGTTCAGAGTTCAGTCATCACAGACTTCTTAACTGGAGGTGATCTCTGGTGGATTTCCCTGAAGAGGAATAAAATTCTGCTGCAATCTCTGTCCCAGACTGGAAATAAAACACAAGGTTAAATAATGAGTTAATAAGATTATAATAAAAAACTAATGGTGTCGAATTAAATTAAATAAAAGCTCTGAGTTTTTTTTCAGTCAACCTTTACTTACACAGGTTAGTCTCAATAAGCCTCAAGGACTCATTTACAAGAGAGACCTGATTATTGTTTATTAATTTGTGTTTTCACAGGTATGTCACTGAAACTGGGTGGACAGAACTACATCTCCTGTTCTGTGGTGCTGCCTGCCTTCTGCCACATGTTCAGAGTCATGGAGGCTTCAGATGATGACACTGTCAACATACTGCGATTCAAGAAGGCCTTGAAGGTAATGTAGAGACTGGTTTGCCTTAGTAGCTGGATAAATGAAGAGTAGATCTTATACATGTGGTTTAAAACAAAGCAGAAATGTTCTGTAAGGTTCTAAATTTCAGTTCACACTAATTCATACAGTTTTATCAAACAGTAAAATGTTTTTGAACCACAAAATGAATGTTTGCAATGCACTTTAATTAGATGCTGCATTTTCTTTACAAAATTATTTCAGTTTTTAAACACTGTGTGAAAGTAAAAACAAAGGTTATGACTTAACTGATGAATGAATCCATCTTTATTATAAGTTGCCTTTAAGTGTTTAATCGCGATTAATCGCGATTAATTTTAAAACTGATGTGCGATTAATTAGTTTAAAAAATTTAATCGATCAACACCCCTATAAAAAGCATTAATTAGATAATAATAATAATAATAATAATAAAATAATACCTCTTCTTGAAAAGCCATCATTTCTGTTAAGAGGTGGTTGAATCTCTCGGCATCATGTGGCAGGGCTTTAATCTGGTCCAGGGCTTGTTGACAATATCAGTTTTTTTTTTTTTCCTTCATAAAATGCTTCTACAACTTTTTGGTTGAAGTGTTGACGTGATGGGATGTCGTAGCGGGGCTCAAGAACTTTAAAGCCGACACATAAACAAGAATACGGATGTAGATCCAGAGCTTTACAAACTTCTACAGCTTGTTATTACTTTGGACTGATCTTTGGGTTTGGGTAAATGCTAATAACGTTTTATTTATACATCAAGTGGAGCATTGAGGCCAACCATAATGCTCTGCTTGTGAAAGTAAATCTGTTAGATAGCACCTCGACACTCAGACAACAATTTTGAGTGCCATCAATGCCGAACAGGACAAAGGGAGGAAAAAAACAACCTTTGGATCTATCTAAATTTCCTTCTTAAAGGTAGTTTAAATGCTGCTGCTATCGGTCTTTGCACCAAGCTGCTAGAAGAGACGTTCAAGTTCGGATGTAGGGGTGGGCGATATGGCTCAAATATAGTAATAATATAATATAATATAATAATATAATGTAAAATGTAGTGACATTTCAGAGCATTCTGACGATAAATTTCGTGATATAACAAAAAACAGAACAAAACAAAACAATAACAAAAAAACAGAAATCATAGTTATTTATTTGACAAAATTAACTTAACATGCTGCTTTGCATTATTATATACAATTTTAAAAAAACAACAAGAGGTAATTTTACTGAAATTACTTTATTTAGTAAAGTATTCAGTCTCCAAGTATATATATATATACAGTATACATACATATATATATATATATATATA
>JBBPBX010015131.1:10823-22121 GCA_038048925.1 Garcialebias charrua
CAACAGTGCCACTCTCATGCAATTATAAATCAAATAATTGTTTTGATTGATTTGAAAACGACATTCTTTGTCTGTACTAAAATTCTGAAAGCTCTTCCTTCTATGTTACCAGCGTGAGATATTTAAATGTGATTTAATAAATGCAGCTAAACGTTACTTTACTTTTAAATGTGTTGTGTTAACAAAATGCACAATTGCCCATTTCTTGAGGAAGGACATTTTCAAAGCCTTAACTGCTTAAATCACCACTTAACAGTCTGAGTAGCCCAGTCCTCACATCCTTCTACAGATGTGCAGTGGAGAGCATCCTGTGCTCCAGCATCAACGTGTGGCATGGAGGCTGCACAGCTGCAGAAAGAAAAGCTCTGCAGAGAGTGGTGAAGGCTGCACAGAAGTCTGTTGGAGTCAGTCTCCCCACCATCACAGACATTTACACTTCGAGATGCAGGAAAAAAGCCACCTGCATCATGAAAGACCCCACTCACCCAGCACACACACTCTTTGCCCCACTCCCCTCAGGACGGAGGTTGAGGAGCATCAAATGTAGAACCACTAGACTGAGGAACAGCTTCTACCCTGAGGCTGTTAGACTCATGAATAAATAAATAATAAGAATAATCACTGCAAAATATCACATCATGCTGATGCTGATCTGTTTTCTTGTTGCTGTGTTCATCTGTGACCATCTGCTCATAAAGACTCATGTTCGTGCTGCTGTTTATAATGATGTTTTTCTATTACTCTAGGGCTTAGTGTATTTCTAGTTGGATGTTTTTCTTAGTTCATATCCTAGATGTTATTACTGTTTTTCTCTTACATTTTGTTGTTGGATGTAACTGGGACCCTGTGTACATAATCTCATTTCATCACATGTACTACATGTACATGTACTACATGCGGTGCAAATGACAATAAAGACTCTCTGAATCTGACTCTAATTATCCATCTATGACATAAAAAGAGGGCAATTATGTATTTGTGTGTGTGTGTGTGTGTGTGTGTTTGTTTGCAAAATATCTCCTGAAATGAGCAAATATTTTCGAATTTGAGTAAAACTCTCAGAAAGTGTGCATCAACAAAGATGAACCAAGATGGCCGCCACAGCTGATCAACCTTGGCAAACAAAAACAAAATGTCTATAACTTGGTCAGTTACTGTATACAACGATCAGGTCCAAATTTAGAATGGCAGTAGCTGAGCCCTTGTTTGTGCATGTGAACCTTTCTCAGGACAAATTCACGTAAAAGAATGACTCACAGGAAGAACAGAGTCTTCGGTCCGTGTGGTGTTCCTGTGGAAATGTGAAAAGTCTCGGAGATGACCTGGTGGAGAGGCGCGTGGGATGATATCCTTTAAAGGAAACAATAAAGCAAATCAAGTCATTAAAAAGATACAAACATGAAGCATAATAAACAGTCTATTTAAATAATAAAAAGGCCAAACTTCCATTATTTGTATACAATATTTTCAAAAAGCCCATATTATCCTTTGTGGATGCACTTTTTGTTCAACCATTTAATAAATAGATGATTATCTGTCCCCGTAGGGAAATTGGTTTGCAACATTGTCAACCGGCATTTATTGTGCATAAAGGACATACAACATTAACATCCATCATTACGGCAAAGAAGTTTGAGCTCAGTAATTTATGATACTTTTTTTACTGTTTAATGATTTCCTTTTGTGTGTCGCGCAGGCTTCAGTGAGCCGTGCGCTCCCCTTGGTCATCAAAGCCGCTCCTCATATTAACACCCAGGTACATAAAATCCCCATACACCGCCGCAGAACAAGTACGAATTAAGACTGATCTTGTGCCAAACACCATCGGAGCAATAGATTATTATATCTGATTCGAAATATAACCTGCAGAATGTGGTTGCGCGCTGACCAGGAGGTGCGCGCATGACTCATTTGTGCTGCAAAACATGTTGGCACGCGTCTTGCAGCGTGGCATTTATTGTCCACCATCTCAGACTATTCCTTGACCACCTCCTGTCCGTGCTGCGGCGAGACGTTTGTTTGAAGCCATTTTCAGATCAAACCATTTATTCTTGATTTCTGATACTGTACGACCCACGGGACACACAACATATGCACTACAATATTAATATGAAGTTAACTGTAGTTTCGAGACATTTTAAAATGCTTCTGTTCAAAAACACATCCGACACTTGCGGGGGGTGGGGGGTAGCGGTGCGCCACGGCTCTTCTGAATAAGTGAAACTATAATGTAACACAGTACACTAAAATTAAAGATATTTGACCATCCGACACTTGCGGGGGGGTGGGGGGGTGGTAGCCACAGCGCGACTGAGAGCAGATCTCCGAACGCGTGAAGTTCCTCCTTTTACTTCTTGAGTTTGAATGAATGGACACTTCCTGCTGTCAGAAGGCAGGAAACGTGGCCTTATATGGTGTTTTGAGGGGTGGGAATTATGTAAATTACCTTTCTGCGAGCACGCGCAGGTGAGTAGAACAGGTGGGATCCATCAACTTTAAGCAGCTCGTTTACACGCTTTTCCTGTGGATAGAAGAGTTTGTTGGATCTGACGTGGCATGTTCGTACGAACGCTTCGTACGAACAAAGGTAGGAGAAATTTAGGATAGAAATACGAACATTTTCGTGAATGAGGGCCAATTATTTGTCTGCTGAAAATTATAGCAAACATGTATCTTAGCGTACCGGTAACCATTCCTTAATAAATTCACGTAATGGTCAAATCTGCTGGATTAAAATTTTTTCGCTTTGAAAAAGTACAAGGCAAAACAACTAAGCTAACCGCGACACATTTACGTCTATAAAACATCAAATTTTATCTCAAATAACTCCAACAGCTAACAGTTTGTAAATGTACATCTAGTGATTACTTTCTGTAAGTTTGAAAAAAAAAATCTGCTGTGTGGTTTATGAGCTATTTGCTCAAACGTACAAGGAAAAATCAACGAAGCTAACCGCGACACATTTACGTCTATAAAACATCGAATTTTATCTCAAACATCTCATAAAGCTAATCAGTTGTAAATATCCATCTAGTGATTACGTTCTGTAAGTTTGATCAAAATCTGTCCTGTGGTTCTTGACCTATTTTGCTAACAAACACTGAGCTAACAGCAAAGTAGCTAGTTCATACCTCCAGAGCAGGAGTCACAGTCAGAGTCAGAGTCAGAGTCAGAGTACTTTTATTGACATTGCACAAATTTGCACCAGTACAGCGTGAATATGTACACACAATCATCCTGAAGGGGACTACGTGTGTGAAGCTGCTGCTATCAGGACACCATATGCCAATAAAGATATATTCTATTCTATTCTATTCTATATGAGACATCAAAAGATATATCACATTTTGTCTTTCAGCGCGGCCTTTCCCATCCGTATCGGGATGAAGGTTATAGGTGTGAAACAAGGAAAGAGCCATGAGGGTAGTAGCGTTGGTATTACAAAAAATATATATCACATTTTGTCTTTCAGGACACCATATGAGACATCAAAAAACTCTACCAGCAAGCACACATTTAAGACAATTCACATTTGCATTTGAGGGCGAAGCAGTGAGACAAGTCCATGAGCTCCATTTAGATTAGCCAGAGTTCTGATGATGACGTGATCAACCAGCCTTATCTGACTCAGAGGACACAGAATAGTTCTCCGGGGAGGGGGAGGGGGTGCGACAGAAGCTTCATTTCTTCAGTTGCTCCACTCCGGAGATTTTGTTGTCAGCCTGTCCCGGCTGACTCAGGGAGTCCGATTAGATTAGCATGATTTATCTTTAGGGCAGGCTCACAGTGTTCTTTCTGTGGCCTTGAGTCCAGGTGGCTGTCTGGAATCCAATACACTCCAAATTATGGGAAACTTTTCACCGACCCGAACTATGAATCAACCTCCAGATGTGACCCTCCTGGGTGCTGCACACGAGTCCCGAACCTTACCGGTGGTCTGCGGTCCTCTGCCGCCTCCACTTTGCGGTTCAGCTCATAAAGCAGCTGGTTCATCGATGTCACAGCTCGGATCACAGACTCGGTCTGAGAAGGAAGCTTAGTCAGCGCGTTGATCGCCTCGGAAGTCTTCCTGATTTTCCGATAGAAGAGAACTCCACACAAGCCAAAAAGCAGAGCACCGGCTATCATAATTCCAATTATGAATATATCCTCCACATCCTCGACAGAAAGCACGTCCAGGCATAACATCTTCCATTCGCCCCAGGAATCCATGATATACCCGACAGGATGCGACTGCAAAGGGCAAGCCGGTTCCCCAGGACCGGAACGCTTCGTAGAAATTTTTTTATCAATAGAGTTAACAGCCCACAAAACCAGATCCATCGAGAATTTACGTTCGAGCGAGCACTGAAAAAAATAAAAACTTCAGAAAAGACAAAGTGGCAAAGCAGGGAGAGGAAAACTCAGGAGGGAAGGAGGGAAGCTGCTGCTCCATCCAGTGCCGGAAGTGAAGTGAGGCTGGGCTGTGACAGTGAATCCGACCAGAGGAGGCTCTCGTCGGATACATGAGCTGCAAACGTTCGGTGGACTCTCTGGAAGTGTCAGTCAGACCTCCAGAGCAGGAGGCCGGGCTGCGACAGACTGAGTCCATCCAGAGGAGGCTCTCGTCGGACACATGAGGTGGGAACGGTTGGTGTACCCTAGCGACCGAAAGTGGTACTGCACCATTTTTGCCAAAATGGAAAAACGGTCATATCTGAGCCAAAAATTGGTCTAAAAATATGGGGAAAAATCCATAAACATGTCTTCCCTCTCTATAAGTCACAGGGCATGCAAATTAGGCAAAAAGGTGCGACTTAGAGTTCAGAAAATACGGTACTCTACAAGCTCTGTTGTATCTATTTTGCTTCATGTTTCTGTCATGAAAGGCCTAGTCTGCTCTGACTCGTCTCCAAGAAAAATTAAAAATTAAAAAATTATAATTTTTGCAATCAATTTTAAGAGTTGTCTTGAATGCCAGAGTACAATTATCAGTATAGCCATTATAAGTTGTGAGCTGTTTATGTTATCAAAAATAACATTAGTGCCTCTGGTGTGTCCTTGGACACTCTCACCGCCCTAGTCGTCTCCCCTCCCCTGCGGAATGTCTGCGTCGCTATGTGCCCATGTGCAGGGTGTTGTTTTCAATTTCAGGCTATCTTCCCTCGGCCAAGAAATGAGAATGTGTTAGGATTTTTATTTTTTTTGCCTCCAAACTTTTTTGTCTGTCTAAACAGGTCTCACTTGTAAATGAGTCCTCGAGGCTCAATGTGATTTATCTGCATAAATAAAGGTTGAATGAATGGATGAAGATTACTATGTATGAACTGCAATGCCTGTTGTAAAGTAGATTTTTGTGTAAGCTACCAAAGCCAGAACCAGGTTTGGTGTTCTTTCTTCATGAAACACTTGAAATCATCATCACAGCATCACATCTGTCCTCCCTGCCTCCCTGGATCCCTTCCAATTTGCATACCGACCTAATCGCTCAACCGACGATGCCATCTCCTCTGCCCTCCACACAGCTCTCACACATCTGGACACGAAGGACTCTTATGTTAGAATGCTGTTCATCGACTTCAGCTCGGCATTCAACACCATCATCCCCCAACAGCTCATCCTTAAACTGGACAGTCTGGGGCTGAACACCTCAATGTGTAACTGGCTGCTAGACTTCCTGACCGGGAGACCACAGACAGTACGGGTCGGGAGTAACACATCTAGCACCATCACATTGAACACAGGGGCCCCACAAGGATGTGTGCTGAGCCCCCTTCTATTCACCCTGCTAACACACGACTGCACACCATCATACAGCTCCAACCACTTCATCAAGTTTGCGGACGACACAACAGTGGTAGGTCTCATCAGCAACAACGATGAGACGGACTACAGGAACGAGGTGAGCCGCCTGGCCTTGTGGTGCGGACACAACAATCTCACTCTCAACGTGGAGAAGACAAAGGAGATTGTTGTGGACTTCAGGAAGAGGGATGCACAACATGCCCCTCTGACCATCAACAGCACCGCAGTGGAGAGAGTAGACAGCACCAAGTTCCTGGGAGTGCACGTCTCAAAGGACCTGTCCTGGAGCAGGAACACTGCATCACTGGCCAAGAAGGCTCACCAGCGTCTCTACTTTCTCCGCAAGCTGAAAAGGGCTGGAGCTTCAACCCCCATCATGTGCACCTTCTACAGAGGTGCCATAGAAAGTGTCCTGACCAGCTGCATCACTGTGTGGTTTGGTGCATGTACTGCATCCTGCCGCAAGAGCCTCCAGCGCATCGTGAGAGCAGCTGAGAAGATCGTCGGCACCTCCTTCCCCTCACTGCAGGACTTACACAGCAAACGCCTCACTCGGAAAGCCCTCTGCATGGCAGGTGATCCCACACACCCACTACACAGCTGCTTCAGACTGCTGCCATCAGGGAGGAGACTGAGGAGTCTCCAGGCTCGAACCAGCAGACTGAGAGACAGCTCTGTTCATCAGGCAGTCAGGATGCTAAACACTCTGCCTGCTCTGCCTCCCCTCCCATTTGAACTGCCTTAACACAAAAAACTTTCTCACACATTACCACACAACACAAAGATTTTAACACTGGACTCTGTGTCATCAAACGGGTTATTCACTAAACTCTCGGTCATGTGCTCATTCAGTTTGCACTACTTCTCATATTTGCACTAATGTTTGTATTACATTACTGCCTATAGTCATACTACTGTTTACATTCACTGTTTACATTTATTAATACTGTTTACATTTATTACTACTGTTTACATTTATTACTACTGTTTACATTTACACTACTTTTATATCTACACTACTGCTGATACATATACAGTATTCTCTGACTAGCCTTATTTAAGGATGCCCAATGTGCCTTACTGCATATGCCACTTTGCCTCTATACCAACATCAACTACCTCATACATATACTGTGTACATTAACTCATATGCTGCTTTGCCACTCTTTGCAAATGTCAATGCTAGAACCTTCAGTTTATTTTATAGATATACTTTTTATACTTTTTATACTACTATGCAAAAACTCAGGACAGTATTACACTTTTATTATTTCATTTTATGCTTATGTTCATTAAATGTTTAGTGTTTTAGTGTTGGTGTAAATTTTCATACTTTTATACTACTATGCAAAAACTCAGGACAGTGTTACACTTTTACTATTTTATGCTTATGTTTATTAAATGTTTCAGTGTTTTAGTGTTTAAATGGTTACTGTTGCACCGAGGGACTGAGAGAAACGCAATTTCAATCCTGTGTATGTCCTGTACATATTGCAGTTCTGACAATAAAGTTTGACTTTTGACTTTGACTTTGAAACGTTCCCTCACCTCGTCTACATTTTCAAACGCGTTGATGATGTCATAGGGAAGGCAGGACAGCAGGTCGATGACGAACCACGTCTTCAGGTAATTCATTCGGATCAGTTTGGCGTCCGATATGACCTCTCCGGCTGGACCCACAAAGGTGGTGTGGAAGTTGAGCACGATGTCAATCAGGAAGATGACGTCGACGACGCTGTCCACCACCAGCCAGGCCAGGTTGTTGTGCTTGGTCCTGAAGGAGACGTTATAGGGCACCATGATGGCGGTGTAGAAGGTGAGGATGAGGATGACCCAGTCCCAGGTGGTCTTGAAGGTGCAGTAGTGGAGGATGATGTGTGGAGGGGTCTTCGGGGCCTCTTGCTTGTACGGAGGGAGGATGTCTGATCCCAGCTGGAGAGCCTTTTTCAACGAGAGGAAACATTTAAAACCACGAGAACAGAATTATTTGCAGATTCTTCAACTTACAAATCTACGCTATACGGACAAAAGTTTTTGATCACACCTGACCATCACACCATCAGGGGTTAGAGAGTTGGTCCCCCTTTTGCAGCTATTACAGCGTCTGAAAGATTTTACAGTGTTTCTGTGGGAATTTGTGTACATATACAGTATTCTGTAGAGTACAAACAACGTACATACAAAGCCCTCAACAACCTAGCTCCATCTTATATTACAGATCCATGGTCCATATTTTCCTAAAAGAGCACTTCGCGCTCAGACTGCAGGCTTACTTGAGATTCCTAGATTTTCCAAAAGCAGAATGGGAGGAATATCTTACAGTTATCAGGCTCCTCTCTTGTGGAACCAGTTTCTATCCATGAGGCTGACACATTGTCCAGTTTTAAGACTGGGCTTAAGACTTTCCTTTTTGATAAATCCTATAGGGTTGGCTTGGTTTCCTGAGCTGTCCCTTAGTTATGCTGCTATATGCTTAGACTAATGGAGGACAAATTGACCACATTTCCTCAAATGAATAGTTACACAAGAATACCCTGATGCAGGAAATAGCATAGATGCAGGGGCCTGATGCAGTGAATAAACAACCATCAGGGTGCTAACGATCCATCGTTAGGCTGATGGTCCTCCTTGATCATGTGAGCAGCTGGTTTCAGGCTGTCATCAACCAACTGGTTGATCCACTGTGAGAGGGTGCTATTTATAAGACTGAGCTGAATACAGCAGCTCAGACTGAGGAAGTCTTTCGGACGAAAGACGAAACGTTTCTACGATTTTTTTGCTTTGTTTTGTTTTTTGAATGTCCAGAGGACCAGACTTAGCTTTTTTAGATTACACAAGAACAGTTTGTATTTGTAATTATTTCTATCTTAACATGTGTTTTTTGTCTGTCCTCCTATAGAAAGTACCGTACACCTGGACCTGACATTCTGTGTCCGTTCCTCCTTCCTTTCCTCTCTTGACACTTGAGTTTCCCATCCGTGGGACAATAAAGGTTGTTTCTATTCTATTCTATTCTATTCTATTCTTTGATGTTCTTAAACTCCAGCTGGTCGAAGCAGATGGCCGCTCGTCCTTAGCCTGGTTTTTCTGGAGGTTTCTTCCTGTTAAAAAGGAGTTTTTCCTTTCCACTGTTGCCTTAGAGCTAGCTCCAAATGGGAGACTGCGATGAAGTGAAGATTCAACGCAGTCTGCTGGCTTCCTCAGATAAATAATGTTACTAATTGCCCTTTTATGTATGTGCATGTTTCTGTTCAGTGCCCTGAGACGACTTCTGTTGTGAATTGGCGCTATATAAATACATTGCATTGAATTGAATTGAATTGAGTATTGAGTCATGTTGGAAGAGAAGGTCTGGCTCACAATCTCCATTTCAAGTCATGTCAAAGGTGCTTCAAAGGGTTAAAGTCAAGATTCTTCCACACCAAACTCATCATTTCATACCGTTATAGCTCTTTTGTTGTACAGAGGCAGAATCATGTTGGATCAGACAAGGGTCTTCCCCAAAGAGTTGCCACAAATTAGAACACCAACGTGTCCAACATGCCTCAGTTTGCTGAGGAACTAAGACTGCCCATCAACGGAGCTCAATGACCCCTCCCAAACCCTGACTGTAACACCTGAATGCAGCAACAGGTGCGTCCGTATACTTTTGTCCATTTAAATTGCATTAATTTACTACTTTGATGCAACATGTTTGAAAAGATGTTCTGCTCACCTCGGCCAGTCTGGATGGCTTGTGGCTGACCTCAGGCTTGTCCAGAGGTGCCAGCTGCTGCACCAGGTTGCGATTGTTGGTGAGGGCCCTCGTGAGCCGAGCAAATTTTGTCCATCCTGTCCAAAAGACAGAAAATGTTAGTCAAAGAGGGGCCAACGTAGTCTAACGTTATAGGGTGGAAAATGAAACAAAACTGGGCGTTTATTGTGACATATAGAACTGTTAGTTTCAGTTTAGTTCGATGTAAATTTGGCTGATAATATGCTGAGAAAGCCTGTTTTCATTTTATCATGTTCTAAGTGTTCACACAGCCACTGTGGGACGATCGTCCTTTCTTTCTGCTTGATATCTGAAAAGTCTCAGGGGCCCTTTAATCCCCGGGGACATGGCCCCACACATACCCAGCTGCGTTCACTGACCTGAACGCGCAACACCTGGACAGTTTGATGTTAAACACCAGAAGACAAATATCTGTAAAGTCACTCATGTGAACTGAAGAGTTGTGGATTCCCTTCACCCTCAGCATGTCTTACACTCCAGCAGTGGACCGTCACATTTCAGCTGAGAAACCAGTGCAAACACGTCGTCGTCCGCTTAAAACCTGCTCACCTCGGGCTGCTTCGTCTTCGATCGGCTGTTTGAAAAGCGTGATGTCTCTGAAGGTGCAGAGGAAAAGCACCACTTTGTCGTTTTCATTGCGGATTGGAGCGATCTGCATGTAAAGCCATATTGGTGTTCCTGTTGAACACAGAACACGAAGTTAGTTTTTATAGACAATAAATGGAAAAAATACAAGTAAGTGAGTGAATGTCCCTTTAATGTTTGTTATTTTTAACCGTCATGTTGTCATACTCACTATTCTTTGCATAGAGGAGCACTTCATGGTAGTTGGACTCATGGCTGTCAAACGTTTGTCTGATTTTTTCTATCATCTTTCTGTCCGTCAGGTCACCATACATGAAGCTGGAAAGGAGAACATGACAAAAGGTTTTCTTTAATATATGTAAACGCCTGCTTTTGTTGTTCTTTGGTGTGGACTTGTTCCTGTTGAACGTGCTTTATAAATAAAATGGTATGGTATGGTTCTTTGGTTTCTTGAACAATGAGTCATGTTCTGTCAATATCTCCACATTTAATTAGTTTTAGTTTAGTTTTACTGCGAATACTGCTCAAGTTTTACTTCTGTAACTTCTTTTGTAGCATTTGTTACATCATTTTGTGTAATTGTTGCAATCAGCATATTTAGTTTTTGTTGTTTTCCAGTCATCTTTCCTTTGTTCGTAGCTCCATCAGTATGTATTCTGTCTGATTGAGGTCATTGTTCTTTTCTTGGTGTTTTTTTTCTTTTTCTGGTATTGTTTGCATATACCGGTAGATTTTTTATTTTTCTGTTGAAAGTTGCTGAAGTTTATTTCCCTAAAATTTATGTTTGTTCCTAGTTTGCTGCCTCAGATCTAAATTTGGATCCTGAACCTCCATTGCGACAAACTAGTTATTGGACATTATTAATAATAAAGCTCAAAACCCCTAGTTTATAACTTGTAGTCTATTTCTGGTCCTCTTGTTGCAAGACATCCCACTACTGAAAATGTTAAAACTAAACGACAAGACAGAACCTAAACTCTCAAAGGCCAATTCCAAGTCAAGACTAAACCCAAAATGGAGCAAAACCAAGGCCCAAACCCTGGAAAACCTTATTTATTTTATTTTACAAACATTGTCTTAGACACAAATTTGTGTCTTTAATTAAGATTTTTTCGTCTTTCTGCTACCTTTCTTTTTTCATATATATATATATA
>JBBPBX010015131.1:36292-49919 GCA_038048925.1 Garcialebias charrua
TGTCAGAAAACTATTAAACAACTGCTCTGATGATGCTCAACCTCATCATCTTTATGTTTGCATTTATAAAGACTAGGATTTCCTGAGACATGTTGTAACTTGTGTTGTTCTTTGCAGTATCCTTTCTTCTTTGGCTTTTGTGTGGCTCTCAGCTGGAGTGTCCTGGTGTGCGTGAGCCGAGTCTACATGGGTATGCACTCTGTTCTGGTAAGCAGATTAAATAATAAATAAAAACATCTTCATAAATACAATGTACCGTAAATTGAAATTTTTATGCTGTGACGCTGCACTTGGACTACATGTTCCAGATTGGTTCTTATACTGTAGTCATTGCTTTTAAACTGTTGAGGGGAAAATCAAGAAAACGTGGCCGTGAGTTTCTGTGATCGCTTCTCTCATAACCTAACCTGTCCTGGAATTGTTGCAAATATGGTAGTTTTTTGTAAACAATCCTTTCTGCAGTAGGCATGACTTCCCACAGGTCTTTATTTGAATAAACAAAGAAAAAATTATAATTCTGTGACATTTTTCACTATTCTTACTTCGTGGTTTCACTTATCGTGGGGCGTCAGGGTACAGGTCCCCCGCCATAAACAAGGGACTACTGTACATTTAGAATAATTTGTAAAACAGTAAACGACTGCTTTCACTAACTGAAAGCCATTCAAATGTTTATATTAAAACAAAAACTGTAATCAGTATTTGTTGTGTTTTACCTTGTTTTTCTTTGCAACAAAGTTTTGTTTCTGTGTGTTGTCGTTGTTGTTGTTGTTGTCGTAGACGTAGACGTAATCCGTTCTGGATGATTATTGATTTTGTGAAAATGTTTTGAAATGCTTTGTTTACAAAGTACAAAAAAGTACATAAACTCAGCAAACATTTTATTGAAACTTTTATTTTATTTTAAGCTCAAAACTTGGGTTCAGTGAGTTTACACGGACACCTAGACCCGAGTCGTCAGACCGGTTGTTGAAAGATGTGATGAACAAAACATTCTGCGTGGAAATAAACCACATTCCTTTAAGGTTTTGTTGTTTCACGTTAGCAAAAAAAAAAATCAATATACCTTCACTTTGTTAATGAACTGTTGAGTGTAAGTAACTTCTTGTTTTATATTAAATAATACTGTATAGCGATGTCTTAGAAACTGTTCTTTTGAAGTAGAAAAAAAAATCAACTAAACACTTATCCAGTAAATTTAAGTGTCTTAAGAAAAGTTTAAATTTGCAATAACTGTAAAGGATTTCAAAAAGAAATAGTTCCTTAATAATAATAAAAATAAAATTATTGTGTATTCCTCAGCACTGCACCTGAGAGGCATGTGGACAAACTTCATTATCACTAGATTTTAATTATATTATTTAAATAATTATTTTACTCTGTAGTTAAACCTGTATTTGTGTGTTAATAGATAAATAGGTCGTTAACATCACCAGAGCTTTCTTGGCAAGCAGAGACCATAAACAAATTAAAGCCACCTAGATAAGGTCTGATTAGATTGTGTGACCTGGCAGCTGATTGGAACAGATGGTGTTTATGATCTCCATCATCCAATAGTAAAACAAGTTCAACAGTCAGCAACTCACCTGATATTTACAGGGAAACAAACACAGCCCTGAACAGTGTGGAGGAGCGCCTCCTTCAGGGCAGCAAAGATCTTCAGTCTTTATTGATAAAACTGATAAAGGATGTTGGTGCTTTTTGTTTTGCAGGAGGTGATCACTGGCTTCCTGTACAGCCTTCTTGTTCTTGCCTTCTTCCAGCCACTGTTGGAGAAGATTGACACCTACTACATGATGGACCACTACGCGCCGCTCATGATCATTGTGTCTCACGTGAGTCTGGGACTTGTGGCGTTCTCCCTGGATTCGTGGAGCACCTCTCGGGGCGACACAGCTCAGGCTCTAGGCACCGGTGCAGGCGCTGCTTTGGCCACCCATGTGAACTATCAGCTGGGGCTGCTGCAAGATCCGCCACGCTCCTCGCTTCCTCTTGCTTTACCTCAGCTCACCACGGGCTTAGTATTGCGCTTGCTGCTGCGCTTCTTCGTCGGCGTCGCTGTCCTCCTCGTCACGAGAATGGTCATGAAAGCGGTGACCGTTCCGTTCTTGTGCCGACTGTTCGGGCTGCCCTCGGATGACGTACGACAGGCGAGGCAGCACATGAGAGTGGAGCTGCCGTACCGTTACATTGTCTACGGTGTTGTGGGTTTTGTTTGTGTCTGCTTTGTGCCTGTCCTCTTTGGGATCCTAAACCTCGCCTGAGTGTTCTGAGATGACCGTTGTGTTCCTCTGACATGGTGACTGCTGACATTTAGAATCTTGCTGCTTATTTTAACACGAAACAGAAGTTATTTTTTCCTGCATCATAGGAACTGCATTAAAAGGTAAATAGATATTTTAAGCTCCCAAATTCCAAAATATTAAGACAAAACAAAAAAAATAAACTCATCTAAAGGGCTGTACTATGAAACAATTCAGCGTACAAATGTACCGTAGCTGGACATTCTTTCTGTTATCAGACTTGGTAAATCTTTAAAGTACCGGTAGTTTAAAAAAAAGATACCGTGACAGTGATTCTGATTGTGACTTTCTGACTTCTTCAGGATCTGTTCACAAGAAAAGGAGTGTTTGGTGTGTTATTTGATGCTGCTTCAGCTCAAAACAACATGGCTGCCTTATAGGAAATGAAACTGCACAGTCACAAAAAACAGGGAGCTTTAATTGCATTGAAAATATCTAGTAATAAATATAAGGAAAACAAAGTTACTACAAACGTAACAATAATTATACTCTTCAGAAACTGCTACTGTCTTTCAGAAACCCTCCTTGCTGTTTGGTCATGACAGAACAGTCTTAAAACTTTTTCACTGTGAACCTGAAAGGTTTTACTGAATGATACTGTCCCACAATAATGTAAACAGTTCAAATCCATTAAATGTAGTTTTTATTAAACATTTTTAGATCTGTAATGGTGTAATGATAACATAATATGAACAGTTTAACCAGTGCTGGGCAGCGCTAATCCAAAAATTAGTTCCGCTATTTCTAAAGCACTTATTGATTTATTTAGGTCCACAATTTCAAAAGCACTTATGTATTACCAATGCTAGCGGACGCTAATGCTAACACGCTAACCGCCATTTTGAAGAGGGCAACTGGCAAAATATTTTTTTTAATCCAGCAGATTTGACCATTTGAACCGGTTAAGCTCAGAAAAACCTTGTGCTACCAAAAAAAATTATTTCGCCAGTTGCCATCCAGCAGATTTGACCATTTGAACCGGTTAAGCTCAGAAAAACCTTGTGCTATAAAGTCAGATAAGAAATATATTTTTTCTCAGCAAAGAAATAATTGTTTTTACCGTGTTTTCATGGAAAGTCCTTATCTTCTGTGGCCGTCGCGGCCGCCATTTTGAAGAGGGCAGTGGAGAAATACTTTTAAAAATCCAGACGCGTCGCGTAGGCCGCTGAGAAACATCCATAAGTTCACCCTCCATGTTAAAAACTCTTCGTCTGACTCTTCGAAAACAAGCAATAAGGCTGCAGAGTAACACACTGGCTGCTAACTGAGAGCGCTCGCTCTAGTAAAGAGACTGAGGGGACGCTTTTTTGTCACGGACCACATCCGGCGCTGACAGGATATGGTCTGTTAGCAGTCGTCCGGGCTTGTAAATAAGTTTTTTCGGTTTTACTGATAGATAATTAGTTATTAGCGGTACTGCATTTTAAATAAAAATAGCGCAAATCCGCATATGAATTATAAAAGTTAGTTAATCCGCTGTAAAGCTAACAGATTATTTAGCTACGCTATAAGCGGATTAGCGCATTAGCGCTATCTAGCGGTCGGAGGCCCCACCACTGAGTTTAACAGACATAACAACAAATCCAGACAAAGTATTGAAAATGTAACTCGTTGCACATTGTGTGAGTGTGAGAGTGAATGGTTGTTTGTCTCTATGTGTCCCTGTGATGGACTGGAGACCTGTCCAGGGTGTCCCTCACCTCTCACACAGTGACACCCATGACCCAAAAAGGAAGAAGCGGGTAAAGATAATGAATGGATGGATTCCACATTATCAATGTTTTTTGAGTTCAGATGGTCATCCTGACAGTATTTTTTTTGTGCTGTAACTTAGCTACACATTTTTTTGATTGACACAAAGGAGGGAATCATGGTTTTTGTTGATTGTCAAATTTTCAGTATCTTATTTGATAGTATTTATCATATTTCTCATGCTGAGAATCATGGAAGTTAAAGAAAAAATGTTTTAGTCAAACAGGACGACTAGTTTATGACTTGAATCCATATATTCAGGGCTTAAAAGAGACAGAGGAAATGCTTAGATAAAGTTGACAATTTTAACACAGTTGGTGATTTTGTTTCATAGTACACTCTGCAACTGTTTGTTTTTATTGCTTAGGCAACAATTACTATAATTTATCAGGATGAAATTTCTTTTTTAATCAGAGATTGTTTTATTAAAAAGCCTACTCCAGCTATTAAAATAATGTTTCTTTAAAATTGATGTGCTGCTAGATTGGAAATGTTTACACAGAGAGTCCAGAAGATTTGAACCAAGAGCCAGCAACCTCATATTACAGGAGTTTCAAAGTATTGTGTTAATTTGCATTTTATGTTTGATTTGATGTTTGTATAAAATACAATATCACCTGTTTTATCCTTTAAAAATGTACCTGTCAGCATATTTAAGTGTGAACTGGACCTTTGGAATTGCAGCATGTATCAGATGTACTGTAAAAGTGACTATTGTACATTTTGTTCATTTGTCACAATATCAATGTGTATTTTATTGGAGTTTTATGCTCTTAGGAATAAATCAACCTGAGAAAGTGAAGAATTTATGTTTAGATTAAAACAGCCTTTCAGAATGTAAGTGTTTAAGCACTCGGGCATCTTGGTAATTATTGAAGAATTTAGTGATTTAAAAAAGCAGATTGTTTATTGGTGCGTTTCTACATTACAATTTATCACAATCTCTTTTTTTTCAGCCAGTTTTTGACAGTTATTTTTATTTAAATATTGTTTTATCAAAAAGAATTGAGGACAATAGTTTTGATGAATTGTTTCAGCACTTGTGTTTGTTTTTAAATGATTTATAATCTTAGAAAAGCAAAATCTACAATGATTCTATTTATTTTGAATTCCAAAGACATGTCAGCTCACTTCCATATAGAACTTTGTCTCTTGACTGACTGCTATTGTATGTAATTTGTTTTTAATGTTACAATAATGGTTAATTCTACTGTATTATTAAAACCAAAATATTCATTTGCAGTTTATCATAAAATCATGTAGCTCTGCTATCACTTTTGGCTGTCCCTCATTTGTTCTTTACACAAGATTATCAAGACTGTCTACTGAAAATATCAAAACAAAAAATAAAATGTATTTTAAAAAGCTTTTATGTATTTTTATTTATTTTTGCACACATTCTTTTTGCTAATTCTAAGCCAAATAAAGCAAAAGACTCGGACTGTGAGGGAAAACTTCAGGAATTTCCTCTTGACTGTTAAATGCTTTTAAAGCTAAAAAAACATGTTTGTACTCATACTAGGAATCCACTCTAAACTCCCTAATTCTGAAGAAACTAGGAAAAACCTTTTATGTAACAGTATTGCACAAAGTTTCAAGACCATAATTTATTAACTATCTTTAAAAGCTAATGGCACAATTTGTTTTTTGTCAAACACTGGTTGTTAATGTTATTTGGCATGAAACCTCCCCAAAAAACTTATCTGACTTGACATATGTAAAAATCCTAGACAAGTCGGTAAGTAGGCAGTGTTTAATTTGATAAAATGAATTACTGTTAATATTTTAGTGAAAAACATTTTTATAAAAATCTTCATTAGTATTAGTAAGCAAGCGAAAATCTTTCATTTTTCCCTTTAGAAAATTAATCCCTTTTGAGTACATGGACTAAATGTATTAACCACAAATAAAATAAAATAAACAAAGCTTTTATTTTGAAAGAACATAAACGGAAGCCAGATAAACCGGAAGTTCCTCGTTTGACAGCCACCTGACCAAAACATTCGACGTTAGCAGAAGTTGAGGCTCAACCAACACAAGAGCAGCGCTGAAACCATCAAAAGAAGTCTGTTACCGGTTTAAACTAATAACGTAGCTTCGCAGCAACAATAAACAAAAGTATTTCCATATAAATTTGATTAAATTATTTTTTTAAACTCGTTTAGTGATGTCATTGCTCACTAAATCTGCTGGTTTCGCAGTAAACTGACGCGTTGGGTCAAGTTTTTTTCTAACCTACCAGCTATTGCTCGCTTTAACAAAATACAGACAACACATGTGAAGTTTTAACTTATTAGAGGTTTACCTGCTGCTCGTGCTGATGCCTTGTCAGGAGAAGACGAAGGGAAGAGGGACAAAAAGGTAAAAAAATCAAAGCTACATCAATAATAAATGTATGTTTTTCTGGTTATGTTTATTTATTGTTGTACTTCCTGATACAGTAGTACAAGTCGTTCAGCAGGATTGCAAAAAAAAAAAAAAAAAAAAACTTGCATCACCCATGAAAACGAATGTCTCAACAGGCTTCTTTCGTAATGTTTTATATGTCTTTATTTTTATTCAGGCCAAAACTGGACTGGAGGTTTGTTCAGAGGTTCTGCAGCATCCAGAAGGTCCTGTTCCCATCATGGACCAGTCAGAGTTCTCTGATGTTCGGGACGCTGCTCGGTGTGACTCTGGCAGGTAAAAAGCTGCAATCACTACATGTGTGTTGTAATAAGGGATTCGTTACAGTTACCCAAGAAAATGGGAAATGAATGGCGATAATCAAGTCAACCGCTTCCTCTTACTTTCTCTGTACGCAAGTTGTCGTCGACACACCCCACACACACACTTTGAAAATCCCTGCTGTAAAGCTTTCTGACCTTTAGCTCAAACCTCATTTCTCAGTATTGTTTTACGAGTTTGAACTGTCTTTTAAAAAGGCAGCGTGCTGCTAACACGTCTTCTTCTGCCATCAGAGCAGCTGATCATTTACCAGGTGGGCATCCTCCCCAGTCACTTCTACAACGTGCTCGCAGACAAAGATTACTCCGGCTTCAGGGGTCTGGTGGGAACGGCCGTGGTGCTCATTTTGATCAACTCCACGGTGCGTTGACGTAACAGCAGAGCGTGATGGAAGTAGATTTGTACATTTACTGTCACAGGGACATTTTATCTCTCTTTCTGGGGGCCCAAGTAAGGTTAAATACTATTGACGGTTTCCATTGTTTCACCTTGGAATTTGGCCAAAGTCAGCTGTTTGTTCATTTGTTGACAGCTTTCATCATTTTAGAGTCTACACTTAAAACAGCTGTCTAGTTTAGCTTCATAGCAATCAGTTTTAGGTAACAAGTACAGCACTTAAATTATGGATTTGTCTTAAAATGGTTTAATTGTGTCAACTTTACAACGTCAGTTTGACATGTTTATTTAGTACTTTTATGTACTTTATCACCATCTCCCAGTGAACCAGATATTTTACCACAGAGTAAATGTTCATTGGTTAGCTGATCATTTCTACATCATCTAATTTGCTAGCACTTGTTGGTTGCATCTCAACCTTCTTGAAAATCTGCAGTCATTTGAATCACAACTACACTCTTTAAATGTTACGTAACTCTGTTTACAGACATATCAACATGGTTTCTTCCTCCCTCTTTGTGTTGTTTTTGTCACAGCTGAAAAGTCTCGACCAGTACATTTGCAACCAGATGTACGTCAGCTGGAGGAGGACGCTGACTGAGAGCCTCCACTCTGCCTACTTCCAGGGCAGAGTCTATTACATCCTCAATGTGCTCAGAGAGGACATAGATAACCCGTAAGCATGAGCTGGTTTCACAAACAATAATATTTAAAGCCTTTGCATCACTTGAAGGAATGCATATTAGCTCACTACCTTTCATTCCAGAGTTGTGTTGAGAAATGACAGTCTTAACTCAGGTCATCCAATGTGAGTGACTCGCAGCTGTGTGTTGGGCACTTGTTAGCTGTGGTAGCCATCTTCCATTGGGTTGATCCAACAATTATTTTCTGCAAGTTTCATTAAAATTCCTATTATGGTTCATGAGATATTTTGCTAACTAGCAATCACTTTGTCTGGGCAATGATACATTTTATTAATTCATGCTTATGTATTTACACATAAATGTTCCACTTATTACTCAAACTGTGAACCAGTACATGCAACAGTTTTTTGACAGCTATTGTGTGTTTATTATAATAAATAGAGTTTTCATTGCCCACTGTCAAGAAAGGAAAAGGTTTATATAATTATGTGTGTGTGTGTTAGCAAAATATCTCATGAACCACTTGTTGAATTTCAATGAAACTCGTTGAAAAGTAATAACTGGATGTATGTCCATAGCAGATGAACCTCTGGAGCCAATCCAGTTCAAGATGATCACCATGGCTAACCAACCTCAATAAACACAAAACAATGACCATAACTCAGTTTTGCAGTCATCAAGCTAAGATTTGGTGTGGTAGTAGCTATCACGCACTCTGAGCACACTTTTAACGGTGCATTGTTTTCATCTCATAGCGACCAGCGGATCAGTCAGGATGTGGAGAGGTTGTGTAAGCAGATGAGCACCATGGCTAGCCGCTTGATCATCTCCCCATTTACGATTTCCTACTACACCTACCAGTGTTCTCACAGGTCAGTGGAGCGCAACACTGTTATACGACTGGAGCTGAAGTGGTGTCAGAATATGACACGACATGGAGCTCTGCTGTGGAGCTTTAAACTAATGAAACCAAGAATATTGCAATCGGTCATTATGTTTTTAAGTAAAATGACACTGTGGTACTATTGGAGAAAAATACTCTTGCTTTATTTTACTAACTCAAAAGGAACCACACTCGACAGCAGGAGATTTTTAACAGGAATTTTACATGCAAGGTCAGATTTTCAGGACAGGTTACACAGAGATACAGAAAGTACACACATGAAGACCAGTCACGAGAATCTGCCATGAGTTGTGTGTGCAGCTTGTTTTTATAATCTTATCAGTTCAGCCGAGCTCACAGACTCGGAGGTGTCCTTGAAGCGACAGCTGCACGCCTGCAGCCTCGCCCAGCTCCTCATCCAGCTCCCTCTGCTGAACAAAACATATGATTCATGGGCAGAGTTAACATTCTCAGCCATAGTAGTTAAGAATATCCATAACCTTTGACCAAAAATTCCCTAACTGGTACCTTTACAGCATGTGTGTCAAAAGTCAGGATCAATGTTTCATTTAAATGAATACATTGTCTCGTCTTGTTTAAATTGTTTTATCTTCTTGCTCACACTGATAGTTTGATCTTTATCTTTAGTTTATTAATACAAACCGGATTCCCCAAAAGTTGGGACACTAAACAAATTGTGAATAAAAACTGAATGCAATGATGTGGAGGTGCCAACATCTAATATTTTATTCAGAATAGAACACAGATCCAAAGTTTAAACTGAGAGAATGTATCATTTTAAGGGAAAAATATGTTGTTTCAAAATTTCATGGCGTCAACAAATCCCCAAAAAGTTGGGACAAGTCCATTTTTACCACTGTGTGGCATCCCCCCTTCTTCTTACAACACTCAACAGACGTCTGGGGACAGAGGAGACCAGTTTCTCAAGTTTAGAAATAGGAATGCTCTCCCATTCATGTCTAATACAGGCCTCTAACTGTTCAATCGTCTTGGGCCTTCTTTGTCGCACCTTCCTCTTTATGATGCGCCAAATGTTCTCTATAGGTGAAAGATCTGGACTGCAGGCTGGACATTTCAGTACCCGGATCCTTCTCCTACGTAGCCATGATGTTGTGATTGCTGCAGAATGTGGTCTGGCATTATCTTGTTGAAAAATGCAGGGTCTTCCCTGAAAGAGATGACGTCTAGATGGAGCATATGTTGTTCTAGAACCTGAACATAGTTCTCTGCATTAATGGTGCCTTTCCAGACATGCAAGCTGCCCATGCCACAAGCGCTCATGCAACCCCATACCATCAGTGATGCAGGCTTCTGAACGGAGCGTTGATAACAACTTGGGCTATCCTTGTCCTCTCTGGTCCGGATGACATGGCGTCCCAGTGTTCCATAAAGAACTTCAAATCGTGACTCATCTGACCACAGAACAGTCTTCCATTTTGCCACACTCCATTTTAAATGACCCCTGGCCCAGTGCAAACGTCTGAGCTTGTGGAGCTTGCTTAGAAATGGCTTCCTCTTTGCACTGTAGAGTTTCAGCTGGCAACGGCGGATGGCACGGTGGATTGTGTTCACTGACAATGCTTTCTGGAAGTATTCCTGAGCCCATTCTGTTATTTCCTTGACAGTGGCATTCCTGTTTGAGGTGCAGTGACGTTTAAGGGCCCGGAGATCACGAGCATCCAGTAGAGTTTTACGGCCTTGACCCTTACGCACAGCGATTGTTCCAGATTCTCTGAATCTTTTGATGATGTTATGCACGGTTGATGATGATAACTTAAAAGTCTTTGCTATTTTATGCTGGGTAACACCATTCTGGTATTGCTGCACTATCTTTCTGCGCAACAATGGTGGAATTGGTGATCCTCTTACCATCTTGGCTTCTGAGAGACACTGACACTCTGAGAAGCTCTTTTTATACCCAATCATGTTGTCAATTGACCTAATTAGTGTTAATTGGTCTTCCAGCTGTTCATTATATGCTCAATTTCCTTTTTCCAGCCACTTATTGCTACTTGTCCCAACTTTTTTGGGATTTGTTGACACTGTGAAATTTTGAATCAACATATTTTTCTTTTAAAATGTTACATTTACTCAGATTAAACTTTTGATCTGTCATCTATGTTCTATTACGAAGAAAATATTGACATTTGCCATCTCCACATCATTGCTTTCAGTTTTTATTCACAATTTGTTTAGTGCCCCAACTTTTTTGGAATCCGGTTTGTATGAAAGTAGTTACGTCTTATACCACTTATACCCAAAAAAATTGGCTCTGCTTTTGTTGATATAAAATTTAGAGTATTATTTGTGTATTTTTTGTTTATTTTATAATAGTTTAAATGTAATGTTTTAACTAGTCTTTTTATAAGAAGGCGAAACATAAATAAATGAAGTTTCTTTGCTTTGCAGCACCGGCTGGATCGGTCCTGTGAGTATCTTTGGATACTTTGTCGTTGGAACGATCGCCAATAAAATCCTAATGGGTCCGATTGTGTCAACCCTGTTTGAACAAGAAAAACTGGAGGGAGACTTCAGGTAACCACAGTACTGTGTACCAGTGTGTCAAGTGTGTCAACAGCAGGGTCGTTGGGCCTTGGCGAGCTTTAGTTAATGCAGATCCTCTCAGTGTTTGCTGTTAAGGAAACTGGCCTTTTGTTAAAGGGAAGGATCTGTGGATGTTGGCTCAGAGCCTTTGACCTTCTACAAACAGGATATGCATCATCCTTAGGGTCAGTTTTGGTTTCTGAAGCCTCATGTAGAAATAGTTGGGATTTGTATTGAGGAAACAGTTGGAACAAGTTTGTTTAAAGCTTAAATCACGCTGCATTTGTTGTGACAATGTTTCAGTAATAATGTTTTTTTTTGTTTTTTTTACAGATTTAAGCACATGCAGATCCGTGTCAATGCAGAGTCTGCAGCTTTTTACAGGTGAGACAGAAAAAACAGACAATGAGGCTAAAACTCTCAAATCATTTGTTTGACAGTATTGTGCACAGCAAACTTTTATAAATGTGTAAAAGTTCACTAGGCGTCATGTAAGTGCTCTACGCATGATGTGGTACAGTTTGATTGATGTGAAATCACACCAACATCAGGTCCTTTATTGTCTTCAGAGCAGGAAGAGTCGAGCACATGAGAACGGGCCGAAGGCTGCAGAACCTGCTGCAGACCCAGAAGAGTCTCATAAACAAAGAACTCTGGCTTTACAGTAACAAAAATACCACAACACACACACACTTTCATCTGTCAGCACCTGAACAGTTGTTCTGTTAGACTGGATGATTTACTCTCACTTGTCTTTTCTCAGTTGGAGTGAACACCTTCGATTACCTCGGAGGTTTCCTCAGCTACATTATAATCGCCATTCCCATCTTCACTGGTCTTTATGATGGGCTCACTCCCGGTGAACTCAGTGCACTCATTAGTAAGGTACGCTTGTTTACTATTTAAATTACCTCTTTATAAATAAGAGTAAACATTTTTATAGAGATGCTGCTGAACAAATAAAAATGACATTTTACCAGACCATACCATTTTATTTACAGAGCACTTAAAACAGCGACAATTCCAACGAAAGTGCTGTACAAACAGAAAAACAGGCAACACATAAAGCAACATACAAAATGAAGTAAAATCAGAATATAGATATAAAAAAATAATTTTTACAATGATTAGAAGTGCTTTTATCACTTGCCAGGCAAAGAATTATGTTTTTCTAACTGTGAAACAGACCAAAAAAAACGTACACGTCATATCTAAATGTTGTCGTTCCTTACTGACATTTGAGGAAATAATTCAAAGTACAGATTTCTTGAGAATTAACTTTCTTAATTCAAAGTACAGTACTGAAATCAGAGCTGTTGTTTTTATTTTTGCCACTAGGTGGCACCAAAACTCTCCTTTTCACAGTTCTTGGATCTTTTTCTCTTCAGAGTCTAGAAAAAGCATAAAAACGGGTCACGGCACATCTGTATGTTTACTATAAACTCGTGTTAATGTCTTATTCTCTGCTCGTGTTCTTCCCTCTCCTTGTTTGTATTCAGAACGCCTTTGTGTGCATCTACTTGATAAATGGCTTCACGCAGCTAATAGACCTGTCAACGACTCTGTCGGATGTGGCTGGTTACACCCACAGGTATGCCACTGCATACTCAAACCACAGGATAAATGGTAATTTCAGGATTCGTGTGTGCCGCTGTGCTCAGGATCACTGAATCTGTGTGTGCTGTCAGGATCGGGGAGCTGATGGAGGTGATGGATGACATCCTACGAAAGCAGTGCGACTACGATCCTGCATCCGGGGAGAGCTACGACTTTGACAGGTCTGTGTGAGCTGCTTTAAAATAAGCTGAACAGCTGTTTTAGGAAGCAGGATGCGTATTAAAAACAGAAATAAGACATGAAAAAAATTGTTTTTCAAAGTCTTGTTAGCAGAATCATAAAATTACTCATTCATTTTTCAAACAGTGACTTCAACGTCCACGCAGACCCCGTGGACACGGCCTTCGTCTTGGACCACCTCTCCTACAAATGTCCGTTCTCAGAGCAGCTGCTGGTGGAGAATCTGAGTCTGAAAATCAGTCAGGGCGCTCATCTGTTGGTGGTGGGAAACACTGGCACCGGAAAAACATCACTACTGCGAGTCCTCAACCGCCTCTGGGAAGCACACAGCGGTGAGACAAGAGGACTGGATCAGTTTAGGAGTTTTCCTTCATGACCCGTTGGGGCTCCTGACATGAGTTTAACTGCTCATCTTAAATCTATAACAGAAAGCTTTGTCTGTGCATGAAGGGGCGACTAATGGCGACCCCGTAATACTGCAAAGGTTTTGAAATGTCTGATTTCTATAATTTATACTTGTACGTGGTTTAATAATTGTCTGTTTTGGTGCAGGTTTTGTT
>JBBPBX010015132.1:0-22199 GCA_038048925.1 Garcialebias charrua
TAAGTTTTGACTGTGTAACTTTACAAATGTCACCCCATATTAAACTAAAACGTTTTTACTTGTATTTTATCATAATTCTTTAAGAACTTATTTTTGAATGAGATGTAGTGGACCTACCCAGGGTCAAATTAAGTTTTTGAACTGTCCAGTGATGACCTTTACTGACCTCTCAGTAAAGCAAGACATTTACTACAAAATCATTCATTAAGCTGTAATCTGATAAATATAGTCACCAAAAGAGACTATTTCTATCTTTGATTTTAGGCTGATGTGATCAAAAGAATAACTTTTGTCATTTTCATGATGTGTGCTTTTAAGCTGTGTTATTCTGTGAGAGTTAAACTGTGTTTCACTGCTGTGTCAAAGGTGCAATTAAGTCATCCAGAGACTTCTTTTAATTTTGTTAATTCAAATGTTATCAAATGAATAATTTTATTTGTAAGAGCATCAGTACATTTTAATGTCAGATAAATCAAATACTCTGCTTAATTCAAAATGTTGTACATGGAGGATTTCTCCTCTCCTCTCGAACTTGCATGTGAAGATAAAAGGAACACTTTATCTCATTCATTTTAGCTTGAGCTCAGGACAATCTAGACACCCAAAGACTTTTGTTTTTGTCCTATTTAATAATCAAGCTATTATCATTAATAGGTCCCATATGTTATGCTCTGATGACGTTTGTTTATTCATACAACAGTGTTGGTAATGAGTTAAGAAAGTTCTAAATCTGCTGTATCATGAGACTGGCGTCTTAAACTAACTTTCTTATCCTTTCTGACATTTTTAATCTAACTTATGCCTCCTCTCAGTGGCTCCTGGCTTAACAGACTGAATCAGAAAGAGCTACGTCTTTCTAGGTCAAGTTAGCCTTAAAAGAGCTCTGACTTCCTGTTTTCCTAGAGTCTGCTGGAGTAAGCCTCAAACTATGGTCTTCTCCAAAGAACTGATGATCGTCTAGTCACACGCTAAGGACACGTCATTCAGTTAAAAGATTTATAACATGCCTGTTATAAATCTATTTCAAGCCGTGAAAAGCTCTCTTTTATTGACATTCCTTTAAGGAACGTCTTATCTTGGAAACACCACCAGGAGCTGCCGTTACTTTCGGTTCGAGTCAAGGCGCACGTCTGGAGACGCTGAGAATGGTAAACGAACTGACCAAACTGGACCGAGGGAGACTGACCATCTTCACGAGGTAACAAGTCGTCAAATGCTTTGCCAAGGGTACCAACGTGTAGCTTTAATCGGCCGGAGAACTGCCATGTTTCTGGTTAAAACACATCAAGATAACTCCCTGACTCTTAACTTTTCTTCCTCCATAAATTTCTCCTCCTAAATCTTTCCCTCTCTATCTAAGCTGGAAACTATTTTAAGCTGAAATGCCCACAGACTAAATATGTTAACATCTAATATTTATGTCTGTTGTGTTAAATTTAAGTGTGCTGACGTATTTGAATTGAAAGAAAGTGAAATCATGTCAATCAAGTGTAATGGTGTTAATTTAGTTGATTTATTTTAAATAAATGGTAGTGTCGCCTGGCATACCAAACTAAGTTAATGTCCATTGTCACTTAATGGCTCTGTTTATTTATCCATCATAAAGATCACAGAAATATTGGGTAAACTGAAAAAGAACAGAATCCGTGAACATTTACTATTCAATCTGAATAAGTAAATTAATTAAGATAAAGAGGTCAGTATTAATATTGACCTCCTCTTAATTCTTACAGGATCAAAGCTTGTTGCTGCTCTTTCTCCAGCTTTGAGCAAACAGAAAATAGCAAAAGAGCTTTAAAGGCGATGGGAAGTGATTAAACTGTGGTTTACCTCTCCACACACACATATACACACACACTTTTCTGTGTGTGTGTGTGGACCTATAATTGACACCTGTATGATGCTTTGTTGTGCCAACATGCATCATCTCAGATCAGATGATGCTAATTGGGTTTTCTGTCAGATGAGGGTTTTGATTTCTGGAATACTTTTAGTTGTGAGTCCATCTTGCGTGATGGATGGTGGCGGAGGGAGTGAGGTGTGTGTGGAGGAGGAGGATAGAGATGCGGAGGGTGTGTGAGAGAATCTAGGTGGAGGAGCAGTACATCACCAGCTGCCTAATGGAATGCCGGGGACTTGAAGGGTCCTCTCCTGCTCCTCCTCCATCACACCTCACCCCTTCCTCCACACGGTGGGGAGTGTCTGAAACACAAAAGCACTGAACTGTGCCTATACCCTCCACAGATGTTGTTTTTGTAGTGTTGCCAATTAAGCTCAAACTCTTGATGCATTTAGTTTGGACATTTTTATTTTGCTCTGTAGTTTTTTTTTTCTTTTCTAGCTCACTTTTGCTCTATTGGAAGAATGTTGTCAGAGAAGCTCCTAATTTCTGTGTTGGGAATAATTGCAGGAATCATGTTGGGAGATCATGCTGCTGGCAGCATGTCAGGGTCCAGAGTGACAAGAATCCATCATGAAGTTTGGTGGCCTCCACCTGCACGACCTGATGATACCTGTGCTGGTAGCATTGCACCAGTGTTGCATCATTTTCTTTCACATAACTACACTTGATGTTGTCTGAGAGGTGTCTGTGCCAGTTCAGGGGTGTACAGCTTGGTGTTGGATCAGGAGAGCAGAAACTATAGACAAATGTCTTAGGTGAAGTGTAGAAGCACAACTATCGACTTCAATTCAGTTTATTTATCTAGTGCCAAGTCACAACAGACCAAAAAACATGTGGACAGAAATAATTACAAATACAAACTTGTAACTATTCATTTGATGAAATGAGGTCAATTTGTCCTTCCGCTGTCTAAGCCTGTAGCAGTATAAGAAACAGTATGTGTTGTCAGCATGTTCCCATACAAAGACAAAATTAGTTTTCTGCATTTAACTCATTGCACCTGGGATACACCCAGGTGGAGCAGTGGGCAGCTATGCAAGCACCTGGGGAGCTACTCGGGGTTGGGTGTCCTGCTCAGAGACACCACGAGATGTGCCGTGACTGGGGTTGGATCCCGAGTCTGCTGCCCTGCCCCTACACCATCTTGGCACCAATAACTAAGGGATAGCTCAGTAAACCCAAGCTAACTCTAACTATAGGATTTATTAAAAAGGAAAGACTTGTGCTTAATCTTAAGGTGTCAGCCTCATGGAGAGAATCTGGAAGTTGGTTCCACAAGAGAGGAGCCTGATAACTGAAAGATCTGCCTCCCATTCTGCTATTGGAAACTCTAGGAACCACAAGTAAACCTGCAGCCTGAGAGCGACATGCTCTGTTAGGAAAATATGGAACAATAAGATCTGTAATTTCAAATGTGTGTGTGTTGTCATCATTGTACAACGTATGTTCTCATACAATGGTGAAATTGGCTCTCTGCATTTAACCCATCCACCACCAGGTGGAGCAGTGGGCAGCTATTGGAAGCATCTGGGGAAAAAAAGATGGAGCTAGGTTGACTTCACACTGAAGAAGCTCTTCTATAGTTGCTGCAGGAGCACCACTTATCTAATCAGTGATATTGTAAGATCAGACCAAAACGTTCCCGCCTTCTCTCATCGTCTCTGGTTTATGGAAGCTGCCATGTTTGTTCATGTGGAGGGGACATGACTTGACCCCTGGACTAGACCAACATTTGGGGATGAGACACCATTTCTTGTCTAGATTTAATTTAAGTTTATGGTTCTAAGAAAACGTTTAGTTTGTAGAGTGTGGGGTTGTCTTCTTGCATGAAGGGGGCCTAAGGAAGGACAATCACTAATTAGACAGATAAACTTTTTTTAAATAAAGTTATTATTTCTAAGCCAGCAGGACTTATCAAAATGTTATGTACATTAATCAGCAGATGTTTTAGACTCCTGAATACGTCATATTTTTCCTAGTAAGTACCTTAAAAACACAAAAACAAACTATTTCTCAATGGTCTCCAAGATATACAACGGGCGTCCACTCTTGGACCTTAAGGGCCACCATCCTGCAAGTCTTACTGGTTTCTTTGTTCGAGCACACCTGGTTCAATGGTTGCATTGTCTCTTCGTGTTCTGCAGAAGCTCGTTAATCATCCATTGATTCAAACCAGGCGGGTTGGAGCAGAGAAACATCTAAAAACATGTCAAATAGCCCTTGCTGACATCTTATCTTGCCCCAAGATGATTTTTAAAAATAGAAATACTTTTGATCCAATTCTCATTTTGTTTAAAAATCGAGCATACTTTATTTTGTGCAGACTTCTCATTACAGTCGTCCAACTTTGACGCAAAGAGAAATGTGTTTGAACATTTCAGTAATCTTTGATTTTGATGTGGAATGATCGACAGGGAACAGGAAATTAAATCACTTCTTGTTGAGGAACCTGCAACCAAGAAAAGATGTCTGGTCTCGGATTTGATTTAAATTATGGTTTGAATCTAGCCTGGTTAAAACCAGACCCTTGTCCTTCACTTCGCTTCAGACTAGGGTCTGGACTTTCTCCATTGCAAAACGATTCTTGCTGGAGGCGTGGCCTCTGCTGAACTTGACTTCAGCTCCGCCTCCTGCTGAATTTTCTCTCGCTGCCGTTGCATATTCTGTGTCTATATGTTAATAAAATAAATAAATAAAACCATGGATCGCTGGTCCAACACACCAGAAGACCAGAAAATCTGATGGGACTCGGGCAGCAACGAACACGAGTTTAATTCTCTCGTGACAACCTGAAGCATCTGCGGAGGGAGAGGAGGGAGCGAGCGATAACTTGACTTTTGGCAAAAAAAACAAAAGAAAACTCCAGATAAGGGATTAAGAAGGGGAAATTAATACATTTGTGTTGCATATAAAACAGTCCTGCATCACTTTGCATCACTTTGAATGAGAACATGCGGATGCTCGCTGGCTGCGCTGGGACAGGTGGGGGCGTGGGTTAGGGGCCAAAAACTCCACCCCTTCTGTTCTCTGATTGGTCCGGTCAAAAATCTACTGGAGAAATCGTTGTCTATGGGAGATCCCAGACTGAGCAGTGAAGGGAAATGAGAATTGAGCGGAGCTGTGCAGGAAGGCGAGGGCCAGGCTAGTTTGAAACTGGCCTTTGGTTGAAACCAAGTTTTAATTTTGACCCCGTGAGGTTGACGCCACCGAAACATGCAGGATCGTTGCCCTCGAGGACCAGGGTTGGACACCCCTGTTCCACACTAACGAACATCTTAGCTGCTGCGCTCTTGTCCATTAGACTTTGACTGCTGTTACGTTTCGGACAAAACTTTAAAAATTACTTCAGTGTTTATATGAATTTTAGTTTTCTTTCCAAGTTCAAGATGCAGCTGCCACAACAGCAGCAATGCAGTTTAAATGTGTAAATGAGTCCATTATAAGCTGTCTTTTTGTGCAGTTCTAACAATATTCTAATAATAAACCTCTTCTTTATTAGCACATTTTAAATCAGTAAATGCATTCAGATTAATTCAAAACAAATTGGAAAATGCAAAAGACAAAGCAACAACTAACAAATGGCACGTCGATGCCATCCATTGATGAGGGATTTGAATATTGAATCTTGTTTAGTGAGCATGAGAAGGGAACAGCATCCAATACCAAAGGAAACAATCATCCAAAAAAGTGATTTACATCCAGAAAAAGAGAAATTAAAGTTTCCAAAAGCAAAATGTCAGAATGAAAGTGACAGAGCTGATCCAACATGCAGCCACCCCGAGCGGCGCAATTCTAGAACGTTGAGTGAGAGTTGAAAAATTTGAGGTTATAACATCATCAAGTGTCCTTGGGTGTCCTGAAAGGTGCTTTTAAATAAAATTATTAATGTTATTATTATTATTATTATTATCTAAATAGGGTCATTGGTCACCTCATAAAGATTAATATATAAATAAAATAAAATGAATAAAATAATAAATCAATCAATTTAACAGTTACATGGAGCCTGTGGAGAGTGTGGTGTTGGACTGATGTGTTCCACTATTCCGCTAACCGCTGTGTTCTTCACCTGTTCACACTTTGTAATAAATCATTTTGTGGCACGAAGGAAATTTCAGATGAAACAAAAGCATGCAGCCGTTTTTAATAGGCAGCTTTACTGAACATGTTTTAAAGCGTGAAGATTTTCCTCATATGACAATGAACATGCCTTGCACATGTTGCTGGTGTGATCAAACTATCAAAGATGAAATTGAGGTTCAAGGTTTTGAGCAGAATATGCTTCTATATCCTGCTTCAGGAAGTAATTTACAAATATCAGAATATTCATTTTTCTTTGTCTATTGGAGAAAACTGACACATGCACATGATGCAGAATGTCAACTCTAACGCTGCATTTAAAACCAGCGAGTACAAATAAGCTTAAAGATGAGCCAGTCTAATTTATATGTAGGAGCAGCAGATTAACCTGGAAAGTAAGATGAATATAACGTATCATGCATTATGCATTTATTTACATATTTATTATTGTTTCAAATGTGCAGGCCACACACACACACAAAATATAGGTAATTATATTTTTTCTTTAGTTTATATATANTGAAAATTTGGTCATCGTTCCAAAATGGCCGCCTTACCATTTATTGTACAACATTGGTGCCAGAGGGTTTTCTGTGCATCTTGGTGAGTTGGACAAGTGTACCAAATTTCATGATTCTACGTCAAACTAAGGTCAATGCGGAGGGTATTTTGAAAATTTCTAGGGGGCGCTCTTGAGCCGTTTCTGTGGCGATTTTTGCCACGCCCCCAAAATACGTAATTTTTCACCAGTCCTGACGAGTCCGCAAAATTTGGTGAGTTTTCATATATGTTAAGGCCCCCAAAAAGCCACTTCTTTTGGGGGAAGAATAAAAAAAAAAAAAAATAATAATAAACACTACAATTACAATAGGCCTTCGCAGCGCTTAGCTGCTCGGGCCTAAAAAAAGTTTAGTTCTCTACAACAGTGATAAGTTCTTCTCTTAAGTGAAATTCAGCTTATGAGAAATCAAATGTAATGTTCTGAAATGAGCTCAAATCCAGTAAAAGCTTCCCTCAAGTCATCCTCCGTCAGTGTCTTTTTGTCATTTATCAATATTTCTGTAAGAAAATAAAATTATTTCTTCTTTCCTTTGATTCCGTTTCGCCTGCATTCTCACTCCAGGTTTACCTCAGTGAAACTTATCTCTGGTATCACTGCACCTTCTAGACAGACAGACAGACAGACAGACAGACAGACAGACAGACAGACAGACAGACAGACAGACAGACAGACAGACAGACAGACAGACAGACAGACAGACAGACAGACAGACGCAGAAAGAACAAGAAGAAAAGACAGAAAGAACAAAGTAGAAACAAGAAAGACAGAAAGAACAAGAAAAAAACAAGAATGAAAGATTTTAACAAAACTTTATTTACCACACCAGTGTTAACAAAGGTGATCAGGACAAGCTTAAAATCAAATATTTACATGAGGAGCTTGTTGTATTGTAGTTCTCCCTGATCAGAAATGGTGCATAAAACCTTCTTAAATCCACACAGTTTTACAAAATCCTCCAGGTGTCCAGTGTCTCTGTGGAACCAAAACTCCAACACCGGTTTGGCCTTGACGTTGGTCTTCCACAGAGCCATGGCATCAAGTTGAGGTCCAGCCTGCAGTCTGTCTCTGCGAGACAAGTAAACAGCCATTTTTGCTTCAACCACTAAAAATTTTAAAGTTTGGAATTTAAACTTGGTGGCTTTGCTGTACAGTAATGTACTCCATTAATAAAAACAGATTTGGTGAAAACCGTGTCAAAAAGGCTAAAGATCCTCAACCATTAGATTAAACAGAGTCGTCAGCCATATACAATCTGTAAAAACATTTAAAAAACACTCTTATACAAACTGCAAAAGAAACAAGAAAGAAAGATACAAAGAACAAAAAAGAAAGAAAGAAAGATCAAGAAAGAAAGAAAGTAAGAACAAGAAAGAAAGAACAAAAAAGAACACAAGAAAGAAAGAAAAAGCTTTTTTTCCTACTCATCCATTCATTTACATAGAAGCTGCATTACCACCCAATTATACTTTGATTACATTAATGTTCTTTCCTCCAGCCAAGTCTCTTTTGCATGTGCCAAATCCATTCGGCACCCTTTGCGATGCTCGTGTGGAGCATTATACCAGAGCATTCACGGTAATCTTGTGATATTGTGTCGGGATTAACATCAAATCTCATTATGGCTGTGGTGGATCACTGGAGGAGGAAGGATTGAGGGAGAAAAGCTGCGATGGGGGGGGTGGAGTTATCTCTTGTAATAATAATTTCAAAGCTAAGCGTGAAAAAAGAGGAGTGATGATATCAGAGGTTTGAAATCTCAATTACACACAAGCTGACTCCTTACACAAAAGTCTGTTGGCAGGTTTTCCACAAGGCTGTTAACGCACACATGTCAAACCAAACAGAGGTTAAGGGTTCAAAACGAGACGTGTCGCAACACAGCAAAGTGAAACACGTCACAAATCTAACACAACCCCCCCCCACACCAAATACCACTCCTCCGTTAGCGTTTTCCCTCAGTCTGGCAGGCTCACGCTTCATAAACCTCTCTTTTATTACCAATAGATCCGTGAAGGTTGTAATTGCCTCGGTGATATACAGCAACTCGATTTCTCTGCTTTTTAAAGACCATCGCACCAATGTCACGTCAAAGAAGGAGCTCCAAGCTGCTCCATAAAACAGGTTGTTGTGCAAAAAACAAGGGGGAAATCTAATCACTTCTCTTTTTACATACATTTATTTACTCAGGTGCACTCCAAGACCAAGTACAGGTGGTCCCTGACTTACGAGCGAGTTCCGTTACTGCGACTGTCTCGTAAGACGAAAATCTTGTGAATTGGGGACTACCTTTATATACCGCACGAGCCGCCACTGATACACGTACATGTACGGTAATGAACAGTTACCAAGTTACCAATCACTTCGCCTATCCTAATAAAAAAAAACACATACATAAAAAAATCAAAAAATAATTTCTTACTTTGAGCTGCAGCTTGTCTCTGTCTGTTTGCATGTTAGCTCTTGCACGTCCGAGCTCCGCTTCGTGCAGCTCCACGCCGGTCCAAACTGTTTACAGGAAGGACTGTTAGCTTGTTAACACCATACATTTGGAGCCGGAAAAAGAGTTTAATAACTTACTGAAAGCCGTTTCTCCATGGTGTCCGTCCATCCAAAACCATCTGCGCGCGTTAGCTGTTGTTAGCCACCGCCATTAGGCCTGCGCTTGTTAGCATGTTAGCCCATCCAAAAAGGCTGTCGGCTTTGTTTCTCCAAGTTAGCTCGGTGTCCCCCGATATCTTAGGCTGCCAGGCAGACATCGAAGCGAGCTCCAGGAACCTCTGATCGCACAAAGCTGGCTGTCGGCTGGAGCTACGAGGCTGGAGCTAACTGGCTAATGTTAGCTAGTTGCTAGTCCAATCTGGCTCGCTGCTGTCTGCTGCTTCACGCAGTCAACAGTGTCGTTTTGCTTCGCCCATCCGTTCCTCCACAAAACCACCGTTCAGCTCCAGATCATGTATCCGAGCGCAGGAACCTCTGATCGGATTCGGACAAAGCCGGCTGTCGGCTGGAGCTACGAGGCTGGAGCTAACTGGCTAAACTCGTGGGCACTGCCGAAAACTGACTGATTGCCGAAAACTGTCGGAAACTGCCGCAAAACTTTGTAAATCGGCTTAAAAATTAAAAATGATTTACTGTACTGTAATTATAATAATAATACTTTATTTATAAAGCCATTTAAAACAACCACAGCTGCAACAAAGTGCTGTACACATGAAATTAAGAACATTTAAACACACACACACAAAAAAATCCCATATTTTTATTAAATATGATAGCTCGTAAATTCGGAACCTCGTCGATGTGCTCGTAAATCAGGAACCACCTGTACTTTGCACTATTCTGAATCCTTTTGTTGCACATGCCAAAGATTTGTAAAGCACAAACACAGGCATTGAACAGAACCAAACTCTTACCTGTTTCCCTCCCCCAGTTGTGCAACATATGAGCCTCCAGAGAAACTCAAAACCACACTAGGTTCCATTAGAAACATGAAAGATCACTGCAGCATGTTACAACCACCAGTTCCTGAATGCATGCTCTTTTTAAATTCACAGCAGGCTACCGGGTGGAGGGAGGTGACAGCTCATCAGCAGCTGGAGGAAAAGTGGTTTCTATAAATGCAGGGGATAGCATGGCTCATCAAACGCTGTTATCATAGAGATGTGTCAACAGGAACGACAAAGGGGAGACAGAGAATTGGAAACAGGCGACAGTGTTTACAGGCTTTGTGTTCTTGTTTTTCTGCACACACGTACAAGGGGGCTCAAGTGGATGCTTTAATCTTTAAGGCTGAATAAGATCGATGCCAACTCTCATGATACGATCTAGAAACAACAATCAGACATTCTAGTAAATAAAATAAAAATGTCAAATGGACATGTGCTGGTTTGAGATTCTGATATGATGACTTAAAAAAACACAGTATCGTGGTATACTTTGTTTGAATGCATTACATGATTTATTTGTTCTTATATTAAATTAATTATTTATTAAAAAGGTTTTGTTAGGTGGCAAGGTGGCTCAGTTGGTAGAGCTGTTGCCTCTCAGCGAGAAGGTTGCCAGTTCAAATCCCAGCCTGCGGTCTTTCTGGGTGGAGTTTGCATGTTCTCTCCGTGCTGCATGGGTTTTCTCCGGGTACTCCGGTTTCCTCCCACAGACCAAAAACATGCATTAATTTTTGTCTGTCTAAGCAGATCTCACTTGTAAATATGAGTCTTCGAGGCTCAGTGTGACTAATCTGTCTAAATACACTATAGGTTGAATGAATGAACGTTAGGCTGACTGGTAACTCTAAATTTTCCCTAGGTGTGAGTGAGAGAGTGAACGGTTGTTTGACTTGTTTGTCTCTTTGTGTCCCTGTGATGGACTGGAGACCTGTCCAGGGTGTACCCCACCTCTCACACAGTGATGGCTCGACTTGGGCACCAGTAACTCCTGTGTCCCAGCACGGAAGAAGCGGGTAAAGATAATAGGTGTATGGACGGATGTATAGCTGTTCTGTATTTATAGATAGATGGATGGATAGATGTACAAAGTACTTTATACATGTATATATGTATGTATGTATGTATGTATGTATGTATGTATGTATGTATGTATGTATGTATGTATGTATGTATGTATGTATGTATGTATGTATAGATGTATAGATTTATGTTAGGGATGCACCGATCCACATTTTTCACTTCCGATCCGATACAGATACTGTAAAACTGGGTATCGATCGATACCGATACTTTTCCGATCCGATACCATTCAGGTGCCTTATGAGGCTGTAATAAATTATTACAGCCTCAGCCACTAATATCCACTTTAAAGCAAGGAATAAAAAAACACGTTTTGTGTTAGCAGGATTTAATTGTAACTAAGAAACTTATCCAACATTAATAAAACTTACCTCAAGTTGCCTTTTTGGGCATGCATAAATATACAGTATTTGTATACATGTACACTGTACTTAGAGAGAAGATTAATCTTCTCTTGGCTGTGCAAATTCTGCTAACACAAAACGTGTAACTAACTACCGGTACTTTTAAGTACTGTAGTTACTTTCACCCAGTCTCTTTTTCATCACATGCTTCCAAAAGTCAACAATTATGTTTGTATTCTGCATCTGTCTGTTAGCAAAATATCTTATGAACAACTGAACAGATTTTGTTTAAACTTTCAAGAAATAATCACTGAAGGGCTCTCTACGACTGGTTGACTTTTAAAGTACATCCAATTGAAGATGGCTGCCACAGCTAACTGAACTTATACAACACAAAATTGACTACAACTCAGTCAATTTGACAAAAAATTTAGATAAAATTTGTGTGGTAGTAGCTGAGACTCATTCCCAAAGCATATTCAAGGGATTAGTAGAATGCATAAGATCTTTCTTTAAAATTACAACGTTATTTATTTGGAATCAATGGTGTCGTCTGTTAGCAAAATATCTCATGACCCGCTGGACAGATTTTGATTAAACTTTCAAGAGATAATCACTGAAAGGCTCTCTACGACTGGTTGACTTTTAAAGTACATCCAGTTTAAGATGGCTGCCACAGCTCAGCCTTTTGTTTTTCATAATCCCACAGAGCTTTGGAGACATTTACAAGACATTCAAAAATATGCCTCACCTGTCCAACAGCATACAGGGGTTCACTTTGGATGTCATGGAATCACCTGCTGACAGCTTGGAGGAGGCTGCTTCTCAAAGTTTTGATGCCACTGTCCACACTGTTATCAGCGAGCAGGTGTTTAAAATGGTGACGGCTGGGATCAAATCAGCTGCAGAGGAGCTCGCTGAGCTGATTTCTCTGGTTAACTCCTCAAAGGGTTCCAGCAAAGTCACAATCTTTTCCAGCAAACCCCACAGGTTGGCTGACAGTGTTCCTGACAAGTTGTTTAGCAGTTTCTGGGTTATCCCTTTAGCTTTCACGTTGTCCAGCGGAAGTTTACCTTGCTGTTGAAACGAGTCCAGAAGTGATTTCTGTCGGCTCCGTTTGTCTTTCTCCCGCCGGGCTAAACAATCGTCATGCTCTTTACTGTGGTCTTTTTCAAATGTTTCATCACGTTTGTGGTATTATATGACGCGACGGAGCTTCCTCCTCTCTGTACAGCGGCTCTGCAGACACGCACGCGGCTCTGCAGACACGTACACGTCGCTGCTGTCTTGCTTTGCGGTGCTTCAAGAGTAAAACACATCCACACAGCAGACATGTTCGCGGACATGCAAAAATCAATAAACTCTGACCGACTCTGATGCCAAGATGAAAAGTTGGTTAGCCGTTAGCCACAGTCCTCCAGTCCTCTCTGTGTTTACTCACGTTTTACCTGGCTGCAAGGGGCAAACTAGGAAATGGATTTCCTGAATGTGAGGCGGGTCTTACTACTCTGGGCTCATAAAACACGCCTCCGTTCAGGAAATCCATTCCATAGTTTGAAGACAACTGCAGTGTATCATGGATCGGAAAGATGGCAGTCTCTGCTCTGAAAATCCGATATGTAAACAAGGCTGGTATCGGATACCAATACCGATACTGGATCGGATCTGCCCCATCCCTAATTTATGTATAGATGTGTAGGGGCAGGCCAGCTGACTCGGGACCCAAAGGTCCTGGGTTCGATCCCCGGTCAGGGTACATCTCGTGGTGTCTCTGAGCAGGACACCCAATCCCGAATTGATCCTCAGTTGCCTACATAGCTGCCCACTGTTCCACTTGGATGTATCCCAGGTGCAATGGGTTAAATGCAGAGAGCCAATTTTGTCTTTGTATGGACAAATACAATGATGACAACACAAAGCACTTTATTATTTTAGTATGGATGTATGGACAGATGTATACTGTATATGGATGGATGTATAGATGGATGAATGTATAGATGTATGGATCAATAGATGTATACAGCAAACCCCCTACTTACGACTCCATCGACCTACGAACAACGGGACCTACGAACGTATCATATTTAATAAAAATATGACATTACTGTATTTAAAAAAAAATAATTGTTTGTTTGTTTTTTTGTTTAAATGTTCTTAATTTCATGTGTACAGCACTTTGTTGCAGCTGTGGTTATTTTAAAGGCTTTATAAATAATAATTATGATAAAAATGATCATTTCTGATCATTTTTGTCATGATTGCGCAATAATTGTGCAACTTCCGGTCATAACAGGAAGAAGGTCTCCAGTTTTCACGGTCACAAGTTAAGGCAGAACAAGGTCAGTCACGGCTGCTTTGAAAGTCTCCAGTTTACAGGGTCACTAGTTACAGCAGAACACCGGACGCCATCTTAGGTCAGTTTCGGCTACAGGGAGCCGGCCTTTGAAGACTGGTGACCAGGATGGCTTCATATGGATTAATTACTAGCTGGAAACGTCTCTGTGAGCTCTGTGGACGTCTCAGGCTGGAGCAGCAGCTGCAGATTGATCGCCGCACCGCCGCTCCAACACCAGCTCATGGCCTGGCTAGCAGAAGCTAACACAGGCCTCGAGCAGCTGCCGTGGGTCGCTCGCCGGCCGCCGCGCTGCTCGGCCCGACAACAACAACACATGGCAACCTAAGATGTCGGCTTTGACCATCTCAAAGTAAGAAATTATATTTTTATTTATTCTGTAAATGTGAATAGCAATGTTTAACATTACAGTACACTACTGTACATGCTTAAATGTGTGCGCGGCGGTCCGTTAGCGGTATTTCCGCGAGCTACGAACGGAATAAGGACCTACGAACGGGACGCTATTTTCACCCCCTAGCTGCGGCAGAATCGAGCTGCGAACAGTTCTTATGTCCCAAACTCGTACGTAAGTAGGGGGTTTGCTGTATATGTATTAGGCATGTAACGGTTGTAGTTGGTGTACCGAACCGAAAAGGTACGGAGGTGGACCGAACCGAACGTGCTGTACCGAAACGGTTATTTTTTCACTCATTGAATGTTAATATGTGCGCCGCGGAACAAAATTTCCTGGGCGCGTTTCAGCACGGAGCTATTATCTCGCAGCACGCGCAGCATTAGCCGTTAGCTTCTCGCTGCGGTTTCCTGTTTGTTAACGTTATGGTTTTCTTGTTAAAAGACGAGCGCACAAAGCTGTGTGTGTGGACGTTTTTTCATGAAGACTGGATCTGCAGCAGCAACACGTCTAACGTGAACGCGCTGGAAACTACGTCATCAGAACGTGAACGAGCTGTTACAAAGTACGCTAACCACACAGCTGCATTTAAACAACTTCTACAAAGTGCGCTAACAACACAGCTGCATTTAAACAACTTCATCAGGTAATTTAGATGGGTCCAGATCAATAACACAAACTGTATGAGTTTTTAAAGCTCTGAATCTAAGTCTGAAAGTTTTTAATGCACAGTTGATCCTTGCTATGAGACATCCATCACGTCAACACTTAAGTCAAAAAGTTCAGCTCTTTATGAAAAAACTAAAACTGATGGTCAACAAGTCCTGGAGCTGATTTAAACCCTGCCCTGATGATGAGTGAGATATTCAACCGTTCAAGAGGTATTGTTATTTTATTATAATTATTATTTATAATTTATTATTATTTAAAATTATAATCTTATTAACTTATTTTTTTACCTCTGTGTTTTATTTCCAGTATTTCCAGTTACAGAGGTAGCTGCTCTCCTTCCACTTCAGGGAAATCCACCAGAGATCACCTGCTGCAGCTAAGAAGTGTGTGATGACTGAATTGAACTCTGGAACTGTTCCAGGACCAGTCCCACCAAGAAGAGGTTGTGAGTAATGAGGACAAATACAGCCACACTGGTGCTACTGGACAAAAACTTTATTAGTTAAGATTGTAAACAGTCTGTTGCTGCTTATTGTTCTGGTTCTGACTGTTATTGTATTCATTAAGATTTTTATTATTTTTAATATAATTTATTTATTGTAGAGTGCTGTTTATTTAAAATATCATCCAAATGGGTCACTTTTATTTATTACTACAATACAATACAAACATATTTTTGGCATATTTTCAAAATAAACATTTTGTAAGTCTTTATTTTGTCTTTTTTTTTTGTACCGAAAATAAACCGAAAATAAACCGAACCGAGCCCTCCTTGTAATTGAACCGAACCGAAATGTGATTTTAGCGTACCGTTACACCCCTAATATGTATGTATGGTTTTGTTATTTTCTTACAGATACAGACAGGGAGACTAAGAAAACTCCAGTGAACTTGTTGACCTTCAGTCTGTTCAAACCTGTCTCCTAATATGTCATCCAATTTTTCGATATATGACATTCTTAATTATAATAGTGTTTAAGATCATGTCATAAATTTTAATTTATTCACAACTATTGAGGAAAAGTTCAAATTTATTTTACATTACTGCTAAAACCCCAGAGCCAACAGGCTTCTTTATTTATGTTTATTTAATTCCAAAGTAATGATGCTCATTTCCATTCTGCTCCTTGTAACGTTAAAAACCTGATGAACCAACGTTGGTAATTCACTAATTATTAGCCTCCTTAGTGAGCCTGCAGAAGGCTGTTTAAATTCATCTGCTAAAAAGCTTAAACATTGAAGAGAGAGATGCTTCTCGTAGACAAACCATGACTGACTGTGTTATCAACTGAATAAATGTACAATCACACAAAACAAGATTGACTTTTCATAATGACAATGCAAACAGTTAAAGGAAATTCACTACTGACTGACAGCCATAGAGTTAAATAATACCACTAGAGTGCACACTGTGTGCACATCCTGCCCATTATTTACACTTTGGACATGTGGAGAAACTAAGATGGCGTCTAAAACGGGCTACAGCAGACAGCTGCCAGCAAGTCGGCAGGGTCTGAGTCAAAAAAAAGATTATTCATATATTTACAATAACAATATAATTCATAATTAATGCCAATTTATGCAACTTTCACCTAAAACAGCTGATGTTTCATGTTGATGTATAAACTGCACAGGAAGTGTAAAATCGAGACACTTAGACGTTAAAGCTGGTGCCACTAAGTCATAAGGGTCATCAGGGATCAATTTTATCCACCACCAGGTGCAATGACAGTCATTTGAGAAAACTGCTTTCTAGATTTATATAGCTTAAAAGTTTAGTTTTCCACCCGCTTCAGATGTTATCATCCATAAAATGTCCCCTATCAATTATTATCATCCCCATTCGTAGCGGTCAGAATGCCCCTACTGTACCTCCTAGGAGGTTTAAAGGCACGTTGTCACCGTTACAAGCGATGACAGCAGACTCCGTCTTTAGCTACATGTTAAAGTTTCCAGTAAAGCCTCTGGCGTTAGGTTTAGGGTCTTGGTTAGGTTTAGGCACAAGGGTAAGGGGGTTAGGGTTAGGGTTGGTCCTCTGGGTCAGGTTTAAGGTTAGGTTGAGGAAAACAGTTACATAAGCTGAAAAAACAAAAACACTACACTTCTGGGTTTACAGAAACATGCTGCCTACTCACAGCGATAACAACGCTGATAACGTTCTGTTAAACATGCTAATAGGTAGATTGAGACCTATTCGCCACTACGAATGGGGATGATAACTGTTGATAATGCCCATTGTATGTACTGACAACATCCGAATCCGCCGAGTTTGCTCAGATTGGGATGGCCCTTTGGGTGGCTGAATATTAATCTACTAGGGGTCTAGGCCATCATTGGCCACCCCTTGGCTCCTCTACTGCACCTGACTGTGGATGAAATTTCTCCCACTTCTTAATGGGATCCATCACTTTGTGCTGACTCAGCAAAAAGCAAACAAACTTAATATTTCAAATAGGCAGGAGTTACTCTGTGTATAAGAACAGAGGTAGCTCTGTTCTTATACACAGAGTAACTCCTGCCTATTTGAAATATTAAGTAACTATTTGAGATCACAACTACGTTTGTAAAGGTTTACATCATGAAATAGCCTTCCGTCCCAATTAAGAGGTCCTGTATTGTTAGCAGTTGTTACTCTGTTTGTAATTGAGCTTCTACGTATTAAAAAAAACTGCAGTTGTATTTCCACTCTGACACCTCATGTTGCCGTCAGTTGGAGTTAGTTTTCTTGTGCAGCTCCTCTCCTCAAAGCCACATTCCATCAAACGACAAGTAATTTACAGAGCCACGACTTCAGCTTGAGAACGGCAGAGCATCGTTTTTGGAAGGGGAAGTGCTTCTTTTGGTTTTCCTCAGCTGACAATATATTTTCGCTTCCCTCGTGACTGGTTTGGGCAGGAGTTTGATTTACCAGTTGGCTCCATGGGTAGTGGTTTATTGATCTGACTGCTTGATGTTCTCCCGTGATTCGCCGAGACAGACAGATGACTTCTCAGATGCCTCAGCGGAACAAACCATCTGGCGAGTCAGGTTATCAGATATCACTCTTGAACCATGTTGCTGTCACTACCAAACACTTCTTTCATTTATAGAAATAATAATCAAGGCGGTGCCAGGAAGATGTCAGACAAGCGTCTCCAAACAGACACTGCAACATGCATTCCTCAAGTTAATGAGCTGCTGCTTTTTGTGTCAGTTTTCACATTCACTGTAGTCATTACGGCGGCAAAATGAGCCAGGATACCTGCAGCTACACACACGCGCGACTGCACAAACATGCATCCACGCTGCCACTTTCTCTCCCCTGTTACCATGACAACGGAAAAAGCCGTTGCATTAGGTGCAGACTGGTGCTCTAAAACCAATAAAACATTTTTCTACCTGCAGCGTGCAAAATGATCTCATCTTAGCCCGTCGTCGTCTGGGTGTAAATTCTTGAAACACTAAATGTTGGATGTTTTTAGTTTCGTACATGTCAATTTAGGTGGCACGGTGGAGCAGTTGGTAGAGTTGCCGCCTCTCAGCGAGAAGGTCGTCAGTTCAAATCCTGACCCAGGACCTTTCTGGGTGGAGTTTGCATGGTCTCTCCGTGCATGCATGGTTTTTCTCCGGGTCGCCGGTTTCCTCCCACAGGCCAAAAACATGCAACTGATTAGTAACTCTGTCCCAAAGTGTGAGTGACAGAGTGAATGGTTGTTTGTCTCATTTGTCTCTGTGTCCCTGTGATGGACGGGGGACCTGTCCAGGTGTCCCCCACCTCTCGCACAGTGATGACTGGATATGGGTACCAGTGACCCCCGTGACACGAAAAGGAAGAAGCAGGTGAAGATAAAGATGGATGGACCTGTCACTTTTTTCTCAAACAAGTTGTTTATGCACAAAACCAAAGATGCATCTTGATCTTAAGAGTTACTGAATACAAAAGGACAGTTTCCGTTTTTTTAACGATTACTAGAGATGATTGTGACGATGACTAGATGCACTTAGATCGCCAAAACCATCAGCTCAACAGTAGCTAAACGTTCCTAACCTCTAATGTGGCCAACTAAAATGTGAACAATCTCCTTTAGGGTGTTCGGAGCATTGCCAGATTCACTATTGTTGACATCTATCATACATTTATTCTGCCTCAGACACACACCCACACACATTCCATACACATGCATATAGACTCTGCAGGCTTGTTTATGTTAATACAGCATAGCACATTTTGCACATCATTAATATTTACTGTAGCATCTGGTTTCTTTGTTATCCCATATGGTTTCGTATTCATATGCTATGCTGTAAATATACCCAAGTGTGCATATTATTTTCCATTGCCCTGATGCTTTCTTCATCAAACTTATTCTTTTTTTTATGAGTTTTTTTTCATACTGCCGGTTGCCTGCACTAGTTTCACGATCTATAGTTGTTGACTTTAATGCAAGCATTGTATCACTTTGTTGCAATCACTGTCATTGTTTAATCGTTGTACTTAGTAAACTATACCCTTTTTTCAATAGTATGCTCTCCATCCATCATGGAGGTAACGGTCCAGATGGAAACTCCAATACCCCACTCTCCAGCACCTCCTGGGAAATTCCAAGGTGTTCCAATGCCAGAGAAGAAACATAATTCCTCCAGTGAGTTCTGGGTTTGCCCGAGGCTGTCCTCCCAGTGAGATATGCCTGGACATCCTCCTTAGAGAGTTACTATGGCTAGGCACCATAATCAAAAGCTCCGTTCACCTCAGCAGACTGTTTCTGATGAAGAGTAGTGGCTCCTCTCCAAGCTCCCTCTAGATGACAGACACCCTACGTCCAAAACTGAGCCCGGCCAACGTACAGATGATGCTCAATTAAGTAGCTTGTAGCTGTGATCTAATTCTTTGGGTAAATGGTAAATGGACTGTATTTTTATATTGTCTTTCTGTCAGATCAAGATACTCAAAGCACTTTACAACAATCTGTGTCCTCATTTACCCATTCACACATAACTCAATAGATCTCCACAATAAATTCAACAAATCATTCTAGACTAATCAGAGCTTTATCACATTCATACACTGATGGGACACACATCGGAGGTAATGAGGGGTTCAGTGTCTTGCCCAGAGACACTTCAGCATGTGACTGCTGGTGGATTTGAACCCCCAACTTTTGTATTGGAGGACGACTGCTCTAACCACTCAGTCACTGCTGCCCCATGATCCCTACCTCATGAACTAAGTGTTGAAACCTAAATGTGATAATTGTGAGCATTGCCTTTCATTGAACTCCTTTCTCACCGTGACAGATTGCAGCAAAGCTTTTATTACCGCATCCCCCAGTCCATGAGTCCACCTTTTGCTTCAGTTGACCATCACTGAACATTAGACTTACACCCCAAATGGTATACCATGAAAAGTCATCCATATTCTTTACCCACTTCTTCCTTCCTGGGTCAAGGGGGTCACTGGTGCCCATATCCAGCAGTCACTGTGAAATAGACTGGGAAAACCATGGACAGGTATCCTGTCCATCACAGGGGCACATAGAGACAAACGAGACAATCAACTATCCACACTCACTCACAGCAAGGGCCAATTTAGAGTTACTTAACATGCACATTTTGGGTTGGTGGGAAGAAACTGGAGTACCTGGAGAAAACCCACACATAGACAAAGAGAACATGCAAACTCCACCCAGAAAAGCCCCTGGCCAGGATTCCATCTGGCAACATTCTTGCTGAAACAACTGTTCGACTAACTGCACGACCATGACGCACTGCCTGGAAAATATTTATATTTTGTAAAAATGTTTAAAGAAATTTGTTTTCGACCATTTAAAGGCATTTTAGTTGTGCAAAATGGGTAGCATAATCTCCAAATTACTATGACGTGTTGCAGCCAATCCATATTGTATTTGCAAATTTGTTCAGGATTATCAATCACAAATTAGTGAATTTATGGCAAAGCTATTACACCTGCCCTAACTGATAATATGTATTTTAATCTTGTTGTCTCTAGGCCTAGGCTTCCTTAATTTCTGCTATGATATACTTTTACAATAAGGAAGAACACATTTGTAAGCTTCAGTCTAACAGGTATAATTTGTTGGTTTAATGTTTTTTTTTACTACTATAATAAAAAGCTACATTTGACTCTACATTTTTAAGACATTAAGATAAAATATTAATTAATCTGAGCTGCTTTATCCGTTGTTATGGTTTCCTGTGGTTCTAAACAGGAAGAAGAAAAAAAGGTGTGCTTAAAGAATACCAATAGGTCATTATTGTAGTTTAATGTGATAGCGGGACTTTCTTAATGCTCGACCTCTGATCTGCTGAGGTGATAATTTACGACACTTGCTCTTCCAAGTCCTCCAGCTCTCCCCGAGGAAATCAGTCTGAATCTATGGCTATCATTTACATCTCCTCGAATTAAAGCAGCAATGTGTAGTTATGGCCCGGGGCCTCATGAATCAAACTTTATTGACCACTTGGAGAGTTACAGACACCCATTGAATACAAAGTGCCGGTGAAAAGGCCACAGGGTGGGGAAATGTCTTCTAGCTGAAGAGATTGAAGGTGGGATTACAACGCTCCACACCAGACTGTGATAAAACTGCCGCAGCTGCTACTCATAAATATTAATATTCACTCCCAGTGAGATTCTTTACAACCAACTGGGATTGAAGAACATGCCGATGTTCCTCTAAACAATAAATATAAGAAGTTATTCGCCAAAGAAACAGTTTTTGTTTTTCATTTATGATGAATTCAGATGTTTAGTAGCTCCAAGCCCTTTTCTTCTCTGTAAATAGCAGACCTAAATCAAAATTTCCATCTTCCTTTGGCTTTAGTATTGGTCTTTTAATGCAAGAATTACAATCTTATCATAAATAAGAAAATCTCAGTTTTGGATAAGACGTTGTCAGGATTCAGGCTGAGCTGAACAGGAATAAACCCATATGCAGAAAGACTCACGGAGGCCAAGAAGTAATATAAAAATAAATACTTTAATGAAAAAAATGTGTAATAAATAAATAAAGATGTAAACTCTGTGATGAAATTCAAAAAAAATTATCAAGTCTAAACTGCTAGCAAAATACTAAAGCTTTAAGTAATGCATCCCAATGTATTTGTTGATTATTGAGTGTGAAATGTTACTAAATTGATCTGTTATTTTTGGAAGTTAATTGTTTAAATTGATTGTTTGTAAATTGTTTGTTTTGTTGTTGTTGTTTTGGAAAAAAGGGGCAGACAAAATAAGATTTTTTTCTTCTTTCTGCCACCTTTCATTTTATGTATTTTGATTTTTTTCACATATTTATGAAATGTTTTTTTTTCCATTATCTTTTATGTTGTTTTTTTAATATGTAAAATGAATAAAACTTTAATAAAAAA